>APFE030801263.1:141867-167089 GCA_000404065.3 Pinus taeda
GTTTATAATACCAATCTCTTGGGTAACTAAATAACAATGATTATTATTATTAATGAATACTACAACTACTATTAATTAATATTATTATTTTAAACTCATGAGATTAATTCAAGATCCCCAAGGTATTGTAAACCCAACAAATTAATATTCCACCTAAGGAATTAATATTTTAAAACCAAGGTACATAAGTTACCCTACGATAAATATTATAAACCCAAAGAAATAATAAACCCAAGGGAATAATATTAAACCCAAGGGATAAATATTATAAACGAAAGGTATATGAACCCCAAGGTAAATATTATAAACCATTTACTTAACATGGTTGACAAGAGTCTCCCCGGATGCGGGTGATGGCACGTCGACGGAGGGTGAGCCACATGCGCAGCATGTGCCGCCCCGTGACAGTGCAATGGAGTAATGGAAACAGCCACCAAGGTTTAGCCCCCCGCAGGCCTTGTCCGGAGCATTCAATGCTGATCAGCAGAAGCAGATGGAAGGGAAAATCGTAGTTAATGCGAGACTGCAAAGGAGGAATAAGGAAGGTTTTCACGATGCAGAGGGGCAGTTGCAAGAGTATTGGAATGGTCAGGCTGAGGATACGCAGGCGCGGCGGATCAACGGGTGGATGGTCATTCTAACACCCTGCCAAGCAGTCTTGGCTCCTCGTCACAGTATTCCTGGCATTTCCCTCGGGTGGTCACTGCACATCGCAAGCACACAAGGTAAGGTGGATTCGAGGAGCGAATTTCATCCCTTTGGCAATTTGGATTCGAGGCAAATTGGTGTTGAGAAACGAAACTCCTCCCTCATGCCTGAGTGGGACTCGTCGAGCGACCCGCCCTGTGCATGGTCTTGCAATTCTCCTCAGGGTCTCGGGGAATTCAGAGGAGCTTCTATGGCAAGGTTATGGGAGAGGCAATCGAGCAAAAGGGGGTCCAGGCGAGGTTCTTCCTGTCGCACATCGGCAGCGGATGAGCACCACCACTGCTGCTGCTGCTACTGCTACAGGCGAGCGAGGGCAACACCACTTCAAGCTGGGCAACTCGTGGAGGTTGGCTGCTCGGATGAAGGGAAGCCATCTCTGCCTGCATTCGGCTCAGCTGTGTTCACCCTGGGCAGCTCAAAGGACAATGCAGGCATCAATGCCCATATATCAGTCCTCTTCACAAAAATTCCAGAAGGGAATGATGACGGAAAACCCCCAGGATTGGCAGAACCGCCTCCAGAAAGCACTGAGGGGGAGAACCCAGTTCTGCAGCCATCAACTGAAGTGGGTACCTCTGGGAAGGAGCCCCTGCTCGACCCCTCGCACCCCCAGGTGCCGGAGCCTCAGGGCAAGGCTAAGGACCCATGGACAGCAATGTGGGAAGGAATCCCCGAGGGCCACGGATGGTGCACCATCGTGGAGGAAAAGGAACCCTGCGATGACTGGCATTCCGACGCAAGCTCCAGTGCAGGTCTCTCTCTCTCGGCTCAGGTTCTGGACTGAAGTCTCTGCGGGTATTTTGATTCTGGTCATCAATGTGTTGCACTTGCAGTCTTTTACTTTGTCTTGTTTATGCTGGTCTAGCTTATTCTCAGGTTTTAACACTGTCATGTTCATGTCGGACCAATGTAACTCCTCTGTCAGTCCACAGTCAGTTTTGGAAGGAAGCTCCTGTGTGGGCAATCATGTTCTTGTTTAACTCTATGCAGCAATATGTCAGGCTGCTTGTCAAAGTCATTCTGGTTTCAAACCATAGCAAGTTTTTGGAGGTTTTTTGAAAGTCTAGTAGATGCTGCCCCTGCGTGGGCGCTTTTTGTTTTTAAGCGAAGATATCCATGGCGCCAATGCTGGCCTTGGAAGGACTGTTTTACTGATTGTAAATTTCACCTGTACATAATACAATAGACTAGATAGTATTTACCGAGAAAAAAAAAAAACATGGTTGACAAGAGTCGACCATGGTTGATTTCACAATGTGAAGTTGGACTATGGTTGACCATCTTTTTCATAATGCGAAGTTAGACTATGGTTGACCATTATTTATTTTCATAGAAGGATTCATATTCCCATCCTCTAATATCATTGACATGGTTTATAATTAATATTAATCCCCAGGGTTTAATATAATTCCCTAGGGTTTAAAATTTCTTGGATTTTAGTATTAAACCCAAGGGATTATATGGTTTAGCATGCTTGACGATGGTTGATTTTTGAATCGAAAAAATATTTTTGACAATGCGACAATGCACCATGGTTTCCCATGGTTGATTCACATATTGGGATAATATCTATGACAATGCAACGATGGACCATGTTAGACCATGATTGAAATCATAAAACATGGTTCACTGGAATTGACCAAATTTAGCATGGACGAAAAGAAAAAACACAGAACAAAATAGTAGGCACAATACAACTAGTTTAATAGAAATAAGACAACGTCAAACCGTTCATGCATATAATCATTTCCAAGCATTCAATATGGAAAATTTAACAGAAAAGACCAAAACAAATAACTAAATAATGGCAGGAAAAACTAAAAGCCATCAATAGCATTTTTGACCACTTTACCAAACCACTAAACTCAATTGCAGATAAAAACCTCAAAATGATATAGACTTCAATCACTCTTTTACATTTTTGAATGACGTTGATAAGAAAACAATGGTGAGATGTAAGCCATCAATAGATTTCACTCTTGATATAACTATAAATGTCAAACATACCTCTATCCATGTCCTATATCTACAGTGGCTCGTTGCAAATTCATCCCTTATGACTTGTGTATGATCAAGCCCCATGACATTTTTAAATGAATATGTTTAAGTTTCCCTCTCACAACAAGAGTTATGAGCACAACATTTTGACCATCCTTGTAAAATGGAACACTAATGTACTTCTCGAAAATAAATATAGAAAACTATGGAAGTTATGATGTGTGTACAAGGTGAATAAAATATATCTTTTATTTACCCGAGAGCATGATTGGCCAACCCATCTTCCACCAACAAATTACACGTAAGCATCACATGCTGACCACAACACAACCATACCTCATGCTCCAAGACATCATCATCACTGTCAGCAAGCTCAAATCTCCTAGCACATTCCGCAACACATCTTGCAACTGAGAAATTCAATGATTTGAGCATTTTCCAATTGTGCAAATTAATGAGATCATTCATTGCAAATAGGTGAACTCAAGAACCAAATAATTGTTTTCCTCATGATCAAAGAAAATATCGACACGTGTCATAAGAATATCCCAATCTTGAAAATTAGGCTCTGCATTTCTAATATTCATTAAAATATTGTGAAATTATGCTTGCCTGGGATCATATCCCTGTTTCCTATAAATTTTATCCAAAGTGACAAAAATGTTGAAAGTTTGCAACAACACTTTCCTGGTTGTTCTTCCTACATACAGGGGTTTATCCATCGCTGGAGGAAGCTGGACAATATTACCCAAAAGAATCATGGGTTTGTCCCCAATGGGAGAATCTTTTTTTTTTTTTTTTTTTTTCTCTGGAAATGTTTCTCACAAATGTGAATCAAAATGTATAAACAACCTTAGCCTGACAAAGCTCATTTCATCAATTAAAATGTAATGAGTATGCCTCATTTCTTCCTAGAAATTTGTTAGACCTTCCATTTAGTGATTTCATATCTTTAATAGTTATTTTGAAAGCAAAGTGTATTTCTTTTCCATGTATATTAAAAGAATTTATGCCCGTTGGATCAAGCAATAATATTGGATTTATTTCACCCATTGTTGAAGCTGAAAGAGCATGAAAAATACCATGAATAAGAGAAGATTTTCCCATTCCAACAACTCCTTGAATAATAATTTGCCAAGGATCATTTTCCTGACCATTAACAAAGTGGCAAAACACAATTTCAAAAGCAACACAGTGATTCCGCGATAAAGATGAAGGCAAACAAATTGTCTCCCTGGCCGAATTCATATTAAAAACAATGGAAGACTTTTCATATTCTATAAAATGGATTTCTTATTCAATAATTCATCTAACAACATTGTTTCCTATCAATTATGGTGAATATCACAGTCCCTTCTACTATTATTTTGAAGATCTGAAACCCCCATGTTGTTAGGAGGAACTATTAGAGAAAAAATTTGCCACTCCTCTGAATCCTAATCAACATTATTCTCATGTACAATGGGTTCAACATCCTCTTCAATATTTTCATTTTCGAAAGGAGTTCGATCAAGATGCCATGCATTGTATATGAAATTCCTCAAGTTCTCAGTGACTGTTTCTATTGTGACCCCAATATCCAAAGCAATGTCACAAATGCCTTGTATGACAACAACTCCATCCAACAAAATGTTTCAAGCTCTTCTGACTCTTCATTAGGAAAAGCATAAAAATGTGGCTAGACACAAACAACAACATGGAATTTTAGTGCTTTCAAGTTCTCATGTCTACACCCAACATCAAAACTCCTTGGTCTTATCATTTCAATGAAGCACAAATGGCCCAAAAACTGGGCGGCGTTTGATACATCTCCACAAAATTGTTCCCATAAGAAATTTCATTAGAATGTAGTATAAGAGTTTGGTAAACTTTTTTTCCAATGTTCAAAGGGAAGAATTTACGACTACAAGCAACAAGAGGAAACTTTAATAACATATGGAAACTTTTTTGCGCTCCAATGTCATGCTCAACAAGTGTTTTAATAAGGAACCTTCTATATGCAGACAATGCAAGAGCTTCACATCCATTACTAGAAGCAAATCTTGTCAACATTTCATGATAAATTTCATATCTTCTTTCTTCCTTTGAAGCATATTTCATAACATATTTCAACATTGCATGTCTATAAAAAACTAGTTGACAATCAATATTTGCTCACTACATAGTCAAAAGATGTGCATTGTGAACATTTAAATGATGATTGTTCTGAGCTTGTGCATACCTTTTTCCCTTTCCCATCCATGTACAAAGTTGACTCCACATGAATCTCCCATGGAGCATTGTATTGGCATGAAAATATCATCCCATTTTTCCGCAAACAGGAATCAACACTGCATTTGGAGTCTTTGCACTCGATTGACCAAATGCTGATAATCTTCTTGAACACTTAAGAAAAAATAATACTGGGTATTTAAGAGGCATGGATAGTCATTCACACTTCTAGGGATCATCACATTTGGATGATGTATGTCACGTGGATTCCATGGTGTCACATATTTGTCAAAATATTGCTTCACCCCATCGACACTGAAAGGGTTCATCCAATCCATTCTCTGCACGTCGGGAGCTCCAGGAAACCAAAGCAACCAATGGATGTGTGTAGAGCCTCTATGTTTGCACTCATATATGACAAGTAACTCATGCAATCAATAAATATAAACAAAAAATAAATCCAAATGCACTCATATATGACAAATAACTCATGCAATCAATAAATATAAACAAAAAATACATCCAAATCTTTTGCTAAAAATCCTGCACGACATAATGTAAAGGTACAAGAACAAATCTATATCAAGAATATTTGGCCCCAAGACATTTCCGCATAACTACCTCATGAAACATATTAAAACTTTAGTGCATATAACTACCAACAATATGTGGATACTAAATAACGTTAGAAACCTTTCTCGCATGCTCATTTTGACGTCTACATTGGCATTCGAAGGCATAACACTATGCAAGTCAGGCCACTTTGTATCAACTGCAGTTAACGTAGAAAAAAGTTGTGAAACCCAACTAGGTGATCATGTGAGTAAGCTTAGAATGACACTTTGTCTAATATGCCTTCATACCCCTAAGAAAGGAACAAAAATGAATTAATTTTTCAACCAATTTATTGTTTGGCAAATCACACAGTTCTTCATGTAATCCCTGAATAGTAGAAGGTGCGTTTTCATTAATTCCCTTCTTGAATTTTTTTTCGTCATTCCATCACTACAATGTTGCATAATCATATTCAAAAAATGGTACCTAAATCTACAATGACTTCCAAATATCTGATCATAATATCTAAGCAATTGCAAACCATATTCATGCATTTCAATGTTGTAAATACGTGGATGCAACCAATCACCATCTCTAGTTAGGACAAAGTGGGGAATGCCATGTCTACCAACCATTTGGTATTGTATTCATTTGCCCAAGATTTTCCAATATATGGCCATTCTAAAGCCTCATCGTATGTAGAATTTACCATTTCAAGAAATATTTTTATTCGATTGACTTCTATACAATCATTTAGAAAACGTGATAGAAATGATGATGGATGAGACTGCAAAGAATTATCAACCTCTCTTTCTATGTCTGCATCAACCCTACTTGATTCATCTAGATTTCTATCAACATGTTGTGTCTTGTTGGACACATTAGTAGGTCTTTCAAGGAGATCTACAATTGAATCCATATCAATTTCAACATCCCTATAATATTTATCCATTTGGAAATTGTAAAGAAAGGCATCCATGACATGTTGCCTCTTCACGTAGCATTCATAATATCTCGCCTCAACACCACATCTTCTCACAATAACATAATCAAGTAGTTCAACATGTCGAGGACGTTTCTTTTCAATCGTAGATATATCTTGTGGAAAACACATTGTATGACCATTGTATTTATATTGACCACCAGGAGCATGCGACACTTGTAGTATTGCATTGACCCTTGCTATTAGCATTTCATTCACTTGTGTCAAAACTCTTAGTTCTAGATTCTCATCTCTATCCATGTTGTTAAAATGAAAAAGACAATGTGATCCTTTCTTCCCCATACACCTTTTACAAATGGCCCCCTTATGACAACTTAAAACTTGTATGCTGGGATAAAATTCATTCCACACTTGGAACATTTGCATAATAGACAAATTATCAACCCTAGAATGAAATTTTCTATGTACTTCAATCATGTCGCTACTAAAATGGAAATGACCAGACTCGTTCCCCCCACCATTAACTATTCAAACCTGATGATGATCAGAAACAACTGCTCCAGTAGTGGCATGATCAACATAATTTCTTTCCATAAAATGAGAAACATGCATTCTCCTTAATTCATTCAAAACGAGATCATTTTGCACACAAATATAAAAACCATTATGTAAAAACAAGGAGCGTTAACAACGAAAACTCAATTTTTCCATGTGACCAAATATTTCAAAATAGAGAAAATATACATTTTGGTGGTTACTGCTTTCTCCAATCACAAGTTGAGTAACTATAATACATTTCCCTACTTATAAATATGGTTGTCACCCACAATTTCATTCAACATTGTTTTAAACAACATATAATAATGAATGAATGGAAAAAATCAAATTCTATATTCAAATGTAGAAAGCCTTCGATATTAAAATTAGACAAGCCACTTGCACATTTGCAAAACCACAATTTTGCAACCTTTCTCACTGGTGAACAAAATTGGCAGCAAAGTTACATTGAAAGACACTAGGCCCAACATCCCCATGGTTGAAATTATCAACCATCCTAGCTAGCATGCTACTATCATCAAACAGATCAGAGCCAACAACTTGTCCAAACCTTTTATTTCATGTACCTTCCATTATAGAAATTCTCCCATCATTTTTAGACCACCCACAATTCACACTTATTTCAACGTGTGCTTTGTAAAGACAATGCACCCAAACAACACAAAATGTAAGGAAAAAATCACAAAAATAGACAAAAACTATGACACAAAGCATGCAGTGAAATGTATATATCAACAAAATATATTTTCCATGAAAAAACAAAGGTTCCATAACTCACAGTGTTCAACAACAATAACTTCTCAAGTTTCTTTAGTTCCACAACCCAACCCACGAGGTTGAAAGCCAACTAGGGGCGTAAGTTGTTCTACCACTGACATAAGAGAACACCAATATCTGGTGCCAAAACATTATGTGATTAGATGGAAAAGAGAAAAGAAAACCACTCCATAATAAATATTTTTCCATCAAACAACACAAATCGGTAAAAAAGGAAAATACTTGAATAACCTTTACTACTCCAAAGAACACAGCACGGAAAGATTCAGGAGGGCTGACAAATTTGACTATATAGTTGTTACGTGGAACACCCCAACCCACATTTCTAGTATATTGTTCCAAATTGTCGAACATGGTAGGAAACATATCATTATAAACAAACAAACTAGAGGCGAAAAATTATCCATTAGCATCAATCCCCTCATCTGGAAATGCTGCATTTCTTCCATTGTCTTGAAATGAGTCTTGTTTATTCATTGTGTCGATGCTCTATAAAAGAACAAAAGATGCGTCAAGAAGTCAATTTTGATGCGTCAAGAAGTCAATTTTCAGAAAATTTAGAAAGGCAATTTTTTAAAACAATTAACATCAAGTAAAGAAGAAATCAAACAAATTATCATTCCAAGCACAATTTTCCTATTTTGGTACTCACGATTGTCAACTGTACCATCTAGACGATTTGTTGGAGCTATTTTCCTTCGCTGGTAAGGAGAACTTTTGCGGGAATTTATAACGTCCTTCCTCTTTTGATACCATTAGCACTAATACTCATTTTTTCTCTCATGAGACATAGGTGAGTGAGCTCTTTTCCCTGCATGCCTACTCATTTCCTTGCTCAACATTTCTGCAAGAAATTGAAAGTCTTGTGTTTCACATTCGTTTTAAGAACCCCAAAGATAGTAAAAAAAACCCATATACACACCATAATGAACCCCCTATATTTTCCAATTACTAATATAGAAATGAAACCAACATTTCCTATCGACATAACCAATACGACCAGGAAACTATGAAATAAATGGAAAAAAAATCATATATTAAAATTTTGAAAATCGTAAACTTTGCAAGGTTTTCTTTCCAAACACTAACTTCGGGAAAAAAATATTTCCTTAGAACATCAGGGAAAACATTGTCATTTTTGTAAATCGCTACAAAGGAACATATTTTAGGGCGATTGTAGAATATCTAAAATAACAAACACAGTATTTTCTGTCTTCTAAATAAAACATTCGATCTCAACATAGATATATGTTGAGTATAACATCACAATTCCCAACAGAAATATTTGAAATTAATCATTCAAAATATATGAGAAACTAAACACTTCCAACAATGTTCAATAACAAACATTTCAAAGTCTCAAACTCTATATAATGATACCCAGAGGTAGTGGTGGTATGTCTACAATAAAATCAACATTTGAAACAGTCAGGAATACATTTCAGTTTTTAGTGTATTCATTGAAACCATCAACATATGAAACATGAAACTCTGATGCTTCTAGCATGGAGACACCATCAACAATTGCTCGTGTGCAAACCCTGCTCACCAAATCATATACCTTTAACTCCACTTCCATGGAACCCAAAAAACACTTTCTCTTGGACAACAAAAAAAGGAAGGCACCCCTAACATTTACTATTTATATCCACACATATGTCTTCAATAAATGTCCAACTAAACCCCTAATCATCTTCAAAATATTTGAGCCTTCCTTCATTGGAAGGTTTCCCAATTTCAAAATTGTCTAATTCTTTCAGTGACCAAACAGACGTGGCACTATTATTCACAAAAGAAATAAGATGGTTCCTATATTACCCTATTTCCATACATTGTATGTCTGAAATAGGCACAAATGTAAAACCCCAAATGTTCCCTTCTAGATCGAGCCAATATATAGTGTAACGATATGTAGGATAATCATCATAATATTTATCGAAATACAAACAAATAAAATTCCTCTATAGAAGGTAGTCTCCTTCTGTGGTGGAAGAACACCATAAGGAAGTATTTTTCTCCACCATACCATGTCATCACAGCTACAAAGTAAAATATGTGGATCCATCTCACTGGACAAATGTCTCAGTACAACCCAAACATATTTTCATGGGCTAGATTTTTGCAAAACATAAAAGAATTTATGTTCCCCAAGACGAAGAAAATCAATGTTCCTAAATGTCTTTGTAAAAGGGTTGATAATAAAGTAATTCTTCAAAATTAAACAATTTGGAGGCAAATCAAATATAATCATTGATCGAAAAGTGCATTCAATTATGCATCTGGATTGAAGAAAAGGGAAAAAGAGGGAAGATATTAGTCCCTTATGGCTAAGATAAAACCCAACGAAGCAACTAGGGCCTATAGAAACGAGTAAATCAATAAATTCAAACTCTTTGTGAGCAGAAAGATCACAACCAACAAGAAAGATCCGGTGTCACAACAAAAGACACCATTTTTTGCAAACCAACTCAAATCTCATCAACACAGAAAAAGGAAGCCAACAAAAAACAAGTGTAATAATTTTGAATGATAAAAATGCCCAAATACTCCATCCATGGTTATACAAAAAAAAGTTTGTTGAAAAGAAAGAATATGCTGTAAATTTGAAGCCATGGCAAAACAATAATAATTTCAACTAAATGGTCATAGTATTTAACATCCAAATGTCTTAAAAACCTATCATTATTCTCCAAAACAAATATATACATATATTAGTGTTTTATTATATAATTATATTTGAGATAAATTAATATAATAACTAATAACTAATGATATTTACTACACTTTTTTTTATAGATAATTAAAATCAATAATTTAACATTTAAATTAATAAATTTTTTTTTTTATAAGTTTATATTTGATACTCATTATAATTTTTGGCTTTAATAACAAAATAATTTAAAAATAAAGGTAAACTATTAATATGCCACAACATTTGAACTGCTCCAATAACTAAAGAGTGAATATTTTGATGCAAATTTCCTATACATTATGTTCAATGTCAAAGGTATACTTAAATAAATAACTAAGGAGTGAATATTTTGATGCAAATTAGCTACACAATATGTTCAATGCTCAATTTCAAAGGTATACTTAAATAAATTTAAAATGAAAATTTGAATAAAAATTACTATTATATTGAAGATTAATTTTATTCGTAATACTTAATTGTTTTTTTTATCGATTAAAGAAAAGATGCAGTTTATAATTTTTTTTTTATCTAATTTCTAATATTTAATTGTTTTTATTTTAAATAAATAAAAAAAAAAAAATAAAATAATTTATATAATCAATAAGGAAACTAACTAATTCTAACATCAAGCACCTCTTAGAACGACATCTTTATCTCAACTTTCAAAATTAAGCAACATTTTTAGTCATTTTTAATGGTCGATATAGGAAATTGTTGTTCTTAGCCTTCTGTGTAATGAATTTAATGATGTAATGAATTCAAGGTTTGCATTGTATTTATTTTTTTCAATAAAACTATAACATCATATCTATTACGAAACCAATAATTTAATGTCTAATTATGTCTGCATATAATCAAAATAAAAAATAAAAGAATTATAATACCTATAGCATTGAACTATAGTAAAATTTGGTTCAAATAACTATATTCACATATGGAAATCATATTTTTATCACTTGCGAATACACTAACTCCATTATCTATACATTAATTCCTGCATTTAATACACTACACAATGGTTTGCATTTTCGATGTTAATTTTACAGATATACATTTAACTGTTATACTCCTCTGTCCTCCAGTAGTGATGGCAGGAGCAGGTCTCGGGAAACCATCCGTCTCCTCTCTAGTTGTCCTTCTCACCTCGGCAACTCCCCTCCATTGACGGTCTTCCGCGCTTGAACTCATCCAATAGCAAGGTGGTTCCCTAATAGCTCTGGTTGTTCATCGGTGAGTTTCATTGTGTTCTGTTTGGCATTACAGTGCTGAGTGTGGCCTTCCGGTGATTTGCTTGCTCAATGGATTCACTGCAGGTTGCCATATGCTATGCTTCTGCAGCTAAGGCGTGGCTTATTGACTCTTTTTCTACTACAAATTCCACCCATCGCGCAGCCTTAACAAGTATTCACCATTTCTCTGATAAGTTTCTTCCTGTGCATTGTTATTTCATTATTATGCTATCAAGGTAACGCTTTTTTCCTTCGTCTTGTTCCAGGTTCCTCCGGAGGCACCCTGGCGCTTGAGGTAGCGTTGCAATCTTCTTCTGGAGCTCTGTCATGGCTTCATTTTCTGGCCAGGGTTATTCCTTCAGGTATGTGAAAGAACTTTTCTTCCTCTCGTAGCCTATAGGCGGTAGTGTTTAAATGGGCTTGGTTATGGATTTCTATTTAGCTTTGCCTCTTCTTGAGCACCCGCAACAGGGTTTTTGACTACTTTGATAGCGTTCAGACTTTGATGATGTTGTTTCTCTGTTAGATCTTTTGGGTATGCGAAATAGCTTTGCCCTTCTGAGGCAATCCTTGGTAGATGTAATAAGTTATATTTATTTTAACTGACCATAGTTAGTGAGGATTATTTTTTAGACAATTCCTGAAGTTCATTATGATGTTTTATTTATTAAACACTTTGTGGTTGCTTTGATGAGGGTTCCAAACTCTAGTTGAACACGTTATTATTTTGTTGCAAGCTGTGAAGTTCCCGCTCCAAGCTTTAATTCGTGTTCAGTTATTAAGTTGCAATTCTAGCTTTTCGTTGTAATTTTTCTTGTACAGATATTGGGTTTCTATTTCGAGCTATCACTATAAATTTATTTCCACAGTTAAAATGTTTCTGTTTCGAGCTTTCGCTATAAATTTGTTTGCAGAGTTAATGTGTTTCTGTTTCGATCTTTCACTGTGTGTTTACTTGTTTAGTTAATGAATTTCTAGTTTTTCAAGCCCCTTCGAGTTCAGTCAATTGTATTCAAGAGATCATGGTTGACTATCTTACTCTGTCTCTGAGTTATAAAACTTTGTCAGAAATCTGTCTCTTGAAATTATACATTTGTTCTTGTTGAATTTTCCCTTGACATTATAAATTCTAGTTTTTCTTTCTTGGAATTGTGGTCCGAGATTTTGTTCTGGGCTCTAGCTCCATAGGAGCAGTTTCAACCTGTATCTAAATTTGCCATTCTATGCTGGACTTATTTTTAAGCTAGGAAGGTCGTCAACCTTTTATGCTATAGGTGTCTTGAGGCTCTCTTGCCCTTTCATTTACTCTATTTTGGCGAACTGTTGCAAGCCTATTACAATGATTATTGAAGTACTTGATTACTTGATTGCATTTAGCAATTACGGGGTTTGAGGCCATTGTACCTGACCATTAGTTTGTTTCTTGTTTGATACAACGATTCTCAAGATTAGAGAAATTAGTCGAATTAGTCAATTGTATTTAACTGTCCATAACCATTTTTAGAAAACTATTGTTTAAGAGTCTTTGTTAAAATAATTTTATGTAATGAAAAGACCCACCTTCTTAATTTCCTATGTCACAAAGAATATTTCCTATGTCACAAAGAACTCCACTTATTGTTCTTCAGCTTCAAAGGTTGTCTGTTTTGCTACAATTTCATAGAGTTTATCTTTTGTTTCCTTACAATATATATACGTATAGAATATAGTCCACTCTAGTATCTACATGCCACATATTTTTCTAGTCAAGTATTAATATTCTTTAACCTTTAATTTCTTCCTATACAATTTCACAACCAAAATAAACATAGTAGTTTAAATACTTACACGTATTCAGTGTTTAAGACAACTATCTCTAGAAGTCACAAGTATAATTTATTAGATTTATCCTCCCAACCATGAGACTTGCCTTCAGGTCCAGGCCTCCCCCGAGCTTTTGCTCACATGACACATGCCTTCTTGTAAGACTATACGTCATAGCGTCCGTAGCTATACTTATCTCTCGAACTGTTTAACATATGAGCGTCTAACATATCAGCATGGCAGACATTCTCTTTCTTGTCTTTTCTCCTTTGTTATCTCCGGTACCGACAATACCCTCTTGATCTCCTTTTTGGAGAATTCATATTCAGGGAAGTAGTTAGGGTTAGGTAACTATCTACCCTAACTTCTTGACATGAGAGAGTTACCAGATTTGTTAACACTCCATATTTGTTTCATTCATAACTTACAAAATATTAAATACTTAAATTCAAATAATAAGACCCATTTTTTGTTTTACTGCAGTAAATAAAATAATTATAATTTTCTAGCGACATGAACATAAGTATTATTGTTAGTGTAAACCATTAATTTTAATCATCGATCATTTTCACCTTCTTCACTATTATTGATATGCATTATGGTTTAACATATTTTAAATATATTTATGGAATTTGAGGTTAATTTTTAATATGAGATGTTGTCGTTAAAAATTCATAATAGTTTCTTGGTTGGCAACAAATTTCATGCACTCTCCTCATGTCATTTTCTTTATTGTAATAATGAGAAAAGGAAAAAAACTAATTCCTTCTGAAATTAAATATATTTATAAATACAAAGTTCAATTTCGAACCTTGGTAATTTTTTTTGAAATTTCATTATTTATTATAAATTTAAAATATGAAATTAAAAGTTTATATCGACTTTAACATTACAATAATAAAGAGTTACGCATATAAAATAAAATGAAATACAAAGTAAATATATAAACTGAATACAAATTATAATTATCATGTCTAGTGCATGAACTAAATAATATCTATCATCTCGCCTTCTCGCATATATTAAATAATTGTAGGTTAATTAGGTTACCATTACGAACTTTAAAAATAAAATTGTTCTACATATGATTAAAGCTCTACATTATTGCCATCAACTTTTTCAAAGGGAATGTAGTAATTTTTTGGAAGATAATTTTATTCAAATATTTTCTCTATTAATATAGCAAAGATTAGAACGAATTTTCATGAGCTCTATAGTGAAACAGGTTATTGGGCAGTTCCTAAAACGCTATGGACGGAAAGGATCTGCCATATATGTGAGAATAGGAACATAGAGGATGAAAACCACTTCCTCTTACCACTTCCTCTTAGAGTGCCCCGCCTACAACCACATTAGATCTTAGTTTCACAATCTTTGTTACAATACTGACCTTCCTAGCCTTTTACAATGTCAAAATTATAGTGAGCTTGGGAGGCTTCTTTCCAAACTTTTTGAGAATAGGAATAAAATCTTAAATTAAAATAAATAATTTGTTTCCTTAGGTCCGAGAGACCAATGTTTGGTCTCAGTGGACATTAACCACCATCATCATCATTTGAATAATAAATTACATAACTAACTTAATAAAAAAATAGAGTTTTATAAATATTTAAAATCCTTCTATATTTATAGTATCTAAAAATATAAATAATTTTTTTGTTTTTTTTGAATTTATGTAAATAAGACATTTTTTATGTAGTAAATATCCATCAAATTTAACTTACTCTATGGTCATTGAGTATACCATCAAATAAATCCTGAAATATTATTTAAATTTAATAATTAGAAAACTATAATGATTAAAGTCAAAGTAGAATCGAAAATTATCAAATCTATTTATAAAAATTGATTTTTATTTATTTTTTTATTTCGAAAACTAATTCAACTAATAAATCGAGCCAAATTTCTCTTCACTATCGGTTTGTGAAAAACCATTAACTCCATCTCTATGACGAGACAATCGCCCCTTCACTATTAGTTTGTAGAAAACCATGAAAAAAATTTAATGACCACCGACTTTTACTTAGTCAGGCCAATACTATTTTAGATCTTTCTAGAATGTGGTAAAATGTCAATCATGTCAAAACCCAAAGGTGTTTTGCGCCATATCCCATTTTCTGAAAATGGTTTTTTATTTTTTCTAGAAATCAAATTAATCATAAAAAATTAAATGAATTAACTTTGATTTTCACTTATAATATAAGAAGTATATAATATAATTTATTTTTAATAATATGTATATAAAAGTTATAAATTTCAAATAATATTTTAATTACGAAATTTTTAGTTAAAATTTTTTATGATTAAATTTTGATTTGATTTGTGTTATTTTAAAATAGTTTTTTCATTATATATATCATTTCAGTAATCTCAAAAATTTCCATGACATTTCTATTATGCAAAGGTTACTATCAAACTTGTGATTACAATGAATTCCTAAATTTTAAAAAAATTAAACTAAAAAAATCTACATACTTCAAAAAAATTACATAAAATAAAATAAATATATATACATATTTTTTTTCCAGTTAAACAATAAAAGACGAATCCACCGGATTGTTTCCCCACCAAAGTGAGTCGAAGGTTCTCGAGAAGGCGTAATCCCTCGCAAGCTGGTTTGAGTTCACCTTGGGATTGCCACAAAATCGACGGCTAATAGAAAATTGGGGAAGATCAACCGCTCAGGAAAAAGGCGGTTAGGGTAATCGCACAACCACCTCACGTTGGTAGGGATGCCTCATTCTATCGGTCTCTTCTGCAATACAGAGAGCTCTGCAACTTCAAGCAACAAGGTTAAACTGACAGATAACACAGGTACGCTATATCTTAGTTTCGAAACCCCCCCTTCTCAGACCGCATGAGGGTTCACTGAACTATATGCTAACTCATTTCTCTTGAATTGTCTCTTAGGGTTGCAGCCTCAGCTAGGTTTTAACATGTTCAAATCATGGTCACTTAGTCCATTCCCGCTGTTGGAAGTCCTACCTGCTCAGTCCCAGATTTATCCATGTAAACCCTAATCTTTGCTAAAATAATTCCAATCTGTCTCACCTTCTACACCTGGTTTTTTGAACATGGGTTTCCTGGTATATGTGTCAACGATGGAATTAATCTGTCACAACTCCCATCAGATTTTTGTATCCCTGTGGGTGTACAAGTTATTAAAAAATGTCAAGAATAGGGTATTAATTATCCCTCCACCCTTATTTTCGTCTACCATGTTTTGAAGGAATAACGTCATCTATTTCATTTTAACCATTTTCAAATATACATTTACCTACTCCGTCATGTTTTCGTTATGATTCTAATGCTTTTCTAAATACTCTTCAATACATGTGTTTAATTATAAATGAAAATCCCTTTCCATATTGTTGTGGTTAGCCAACTACTCGAGAGTGGTTATATTGATTTATTATTTTGACTTGTGAGGGTGTTTTGATATGTATTATATGATGTTTATGAGGGGTTAGCCTGGATAACTTGCGCTCCTAATTATATATCAACCTAAACTTATGCTTGGTATGAAATTTCATTACAATGCGATCATAATGACTTATGTTTCCCCTAAACTAAACTATGCTATGCATGTACTGTAGCATGTCGCACGTATGCACTTCGGTAATTGTGAACCAATCTTTAGCGTACACCTCCACCCTACCCATGTGAACGTTATATGGATTGCCAGGATTCCTTACTGTGGATAGTTGGATGTGATCTCATCATATCTACGGTAGATATAGATCCTCCAAACCCTAAGTCTAAGATTTCACAAGTCCTTGGTTCATTCACCATTTTCATTCCAGAGGTTGCCCAGTCCGCCTAGATGCCTGCTACTTGGCTCGGGAGGGGAGCGAATGGCTACCCTACCCATGTGAACGTTATATGGATTGCCAGGATTCCTTAGTGTGGATAATTGGATGTGATCTTATCATATCTACGGTAGATATCGATCCTCCAAACCCTAAGTCTAAGATTTCACAAGTCCTTGGTTCATTCACCATTTTCATTCCAGAGGTTGCCCACTCCGCCTAGATGCCTGCTACTTGGCTCAGGAGGGGAGCAAATGGCTAGGCTTGATCTGTAGCATTCTCCTCAATCCTTATGTCAATGGGTAAGCATTATTTCACTCTTACTGTGATCATGATTGAAGTGTGGGTCTGCGATGATGTTGCTGATCTCTCTCCTTTCCCTTGTAGTGGGTCTGAAACCTTCTTCAAAGGATTATCACATTTTACTTATTTCTTGTGATGCTACCTGAGTTTGTTATTGCAAAAATAGAGGATTACTGCCATGCCTCATTCTATTTTTATGGAAACGTAGTGCGCGAGGTCCGTGACCAGTCAATTTCATCAGTCTACCTTATACTATCAGGTACCATTTTTGCTTGTTCTCCATCCCTTATTGGAACTGTGGTTATTTTATTAGAATTACTTTGTTTATGGTCTTTGCTAGATGTAACATTCACATACTTTCTTGACACATTCTCTGTGCAATTCCTAACTTATTTTTGTGCTAACGTAGTTTTTTTTTCATGGGTTTACCTTGGTCCACAACTTGGGCTTCTGTCCCTTTGGGACTACTCCCCATGCTTTCCTCTCATTGTTGCAGGGTTTATCGAATCACTACAATAAAAAAGGACATTGGCGAGGGGCAAAAAATGTCACCATTAGCTCATTGGTGCAGATCAAAAGAGTCTTTGTGATGCAGGAGCATTCAACCCAAGAGAAAATCATTGTATTTTAGTAGACATAGGGGGGTCATGTGTTTTAAGGAAGTTGGATTCCTAAGTGTTGAATTAATATAATATTTATGCTTTTGAGTGAGTAGGATAGGAATTAATTATATAGTGTGAGATATTTTGTAAATGCTCTCAAATGAAGGAGAACATGAGTGGTTAATAATAATGAGAGAGTTAGAAGTCAATTATAATTGTTAAGGTAGATTCATGATTCGAGGAACTATAGAGGATGCTTAGGGATTAACTAGAGTTAGAAGTGGACTTAGAGGACATTTAAGAGTCAGTTTAGTAGATTAAGGATTTGAACCAAAATTAGTTCAAAAAAACCTTTCTGGTATAAATATAAGCTTACAGACAGAATGTAAAAAAAGGAGGCCACTAATATTGAAGATCAGGCCTAAGAGATAGAGAGTCTCGATATGTAATCAGTTGTTTATACTTATATATATATAGAGGTTTATTCCATAACTATGTAAGTGTGTGAAATGAGTATTTAGTGATTGAATTACGAGTAAGTTGTGTATTCTGTAACAGAGGTTGCAGGCAGAGTTTTGTAGAACTACACAGAGGAGGAGAATGGTTCAGAGGAATCATAATGTGTCTTTGAATCCAGTTGAAGGATCAGAGTGAAGCTCTGGAGAGACTGTGATGTGAGAATTCATAGAGGTCAAGCTCAGGAGTGAGTTGAGCAGTGGAAGTGGAATAATGAAACCCTGAAGAAACCCAAAACCACAAGAAAACATTGAAGAAATAGTGAAGTCAAGAAAAGGGATGAACATAGAAGTGAGGTGTTAGTACACAAGAATCGTTGGATCTCAGAGATCAATGAACGAGGTTGTTAGATGATAAGTGGCCAAGATTAAATCGCGTAGATTTGAATCAAGGAATGAACGACAAAGATTAACCAGAAACGCTTGTGCAAGAGGAATCTCGAGGAGCTGTCGCAACCGTTAATGGTTGAAGATCTATGGTCATCGGGCGTGAACAAGTCTGGACGGGTTTATAAGAAAAAGTGGTATTTCGGGTGAGGTAGAGACCATAAGTGGTAAAAAGTAGTGGTCACTCGATTCCACTAACTGAACGACATGTAGTGGCGGAGGAGAGAGAGAAAACCGTTTTTTCAGGTGGGTATTCTCCGTGCTTGTTGTCTACCCGAAATAAATGTCAACCGTTGGATCAAAAGGAGTTGATTAACAGTGGAGGATTGTTAGGAAAGTTCGATTGATCAGGCTAAGTGACAACCATCAGATCGAGCACCAGATCAATGGTCCTGATTTGATCAGAGATTGGAGAAAGAAAGGAGAAACGTTGCGGAAATGGCTTGGGTGTGCAGACTCGACGCTAATTATAGTTATGTGTGAATTTTTTTTGAAGTCTGGTTTAAGCGCTTGGTTGCGTTTTTCCTGTGTATTCCGATAGATTTGAAGTCTAGAGTTAAAGGTAAGTTTATATGTATTTCTATTAAAAGGGGTATAATAGAAATAATGCGTGGATAAGTTTTATGGGTTAATTTTACGCATAACCAAAGTTAAGAGTGGGAAGGTTATATACATATGCAGCTAAGCGTTAATGAAGGTTTATGAGGGTGAATGAGTTCCGATAGAAAGGAAATGATGGATTAAGGGTTAGACATGGTTAGTCCATAACTTATTTTGCAAAGATTAAGAAAGGGGCCTTGAGCATATTCTAAATGAATATTTGATTCCTTAGAGAGTTAAAATTCCTAGGACAAATGTGCTTATGCATTTTACATGCATACTGTGGGTGTAAGCTGGGGTAACCCTGCATCATTTGGCATCAGAGCATAATTGTAATTGAAATAATTGGTGTTAAAGTAGAACAAAGAAATTCTATATGAAAGAATTGAGAACAAAGTTATGCTTTAAGATGTTTATGCAAGCAAGGAAAGATCACATTTCAATCTCACAGAAAATAGGCACACAGAGGTGATGTGTAGCAGAACTTGCAGATGCAAGAAATAGAGGACAATCCATTTAAGGTACAGGTGGAATGGTGGAACAAGATCATGCAGAGATCTTGAAGGTGATGTGATATGCTCTGTTTTGATTTTATTGGAGAATGTGTGTTTGTACATTGATGCACAGATAACAACAAAAGAAGGTGAGAAGGTTGCAACATCTAGAGCAAGGAGTGCTTGAATTGGTTCTAGAGGAAAGAACCAGAGAAATGCTAAGAGACTAAGCTTAGAGGAGAGAAGCTTAGTAAAGCATATGTAGCAAGAAGGAGACTTGTTACTGCAGAGGTAGTGTTGCAACTCACAAAGGCAATTCCACAAAGGATGTGGGTAGAATTGCTAAGGGATGAAGAAGCTGGTAAGACTTTCTAAGTGAAAGAAGAGGTGGTTAGAACCAAGTATTTCATTGTGATTGAAATACAAGAGGACAATTATGTTCTTGAGAAGTGCAGGAGAGTTGAAGCCTAGAAGGAGTAGAGAGAAGTGCTCAAAGGAGGTTCCAGAGATAGAGAACCAAGTGCTTGCCAAAAGACGAAGTACAGAGGAAAGCTTGGTGAGGTAATTTGCAACAAGGAGGACTTGTTGTTGCAGAGGCTTTAATGCAGCTCATAGTAAGTGAGTAAGGAGCTCATGAAGATAGAGAAGAAGAATATGGTTACTGACTGTCATAGCAGAGGTTCTTAGGAAGACCATTGCAGAAGAAAGATGAAGAAAGAGGATGCAAGGCAAATAGCAAGAGGATGAGTCAAGAGAAAATGGACAAGGAAATTGTAGAGTTAAAATAAAAACTCGATGCATTAAGGAGAATACTTGAGGAAATCTAGAGACTCGGTTGGGTTTTGAGGAAGAAGCCAGTGAAGTGGCATAAGTTGCAGAGAAGGCTATAGCAAAGGCAGGTAAGGTGGCTAAGGGAAAAACTCAAAGATGCTGAGTTGGAAATGAAAATGGAAGTGTCCATTTGTGAAGCAGAACAGGGTGAAATTTTGAGTCTAAATGAAAACTTGAAGACTGAAACTTCAAGTGAGGCCAAAAGGTTACATGGTTTCAAATCTGACAATTTGTGTATATTTCCAGGTGAAACAATAAAGAAGGACAATTTGCTGATATTGTCTTAAAGGAGGAAGAAGACAAGCATAATCTAAATTCTATTCTAGAAGAAGATGAGATAGATAGGTCTTATATACAACTGGGGAAAGATATCAAGCAAACAAGTGAAGGGCTTGAGGATATTGAATAGGAGACTATCGAAGAATTTCTGAGTCATAAAGAGAACTTGGAACATCAAGGAGATATGATGGCTGAAACATCAAGTGGGACCACAGGGTTTGATGTTTTTAAGACATATAGTTTCTCTGTGGATGAAGAACAAATACAGGAGAATATTAATGCAGATGGTGAGACAAGGATAGCTCTTGGAGAAGGTAAACTGTTAGGGTCCCACCCTAACCCCCTTATCTATGTAATGGGACCACGTCATAGTCAAGAGTCAACAAAGCCCATATTAATAATTGTAAGTCGTTAATCCGCAATTAATAACGGAACCACAGTTAGTTGCAAATGGGCCGTAGTATTAGATAGATGGTATTAGTAATACCGCGGTATTGGCCCGTGGTATTGCACGTATGAGTCATATATAAAGGATAGAAAGTCCCTGCGAGGAGTATCATGTCTTATTTTGTAATCGAGCTCTGCTCTATTGGAGGTTGCCCCCTCGAAGAGGCAAGTGAACATTACTCTCTGAATAATAAAATCATTGCTATTTTGTGTTCTGGATATCTTTTCTTCCCATATTCTGTGTTCTGGGTCTCTTTTCTTCGCATATTCTGTATTTGGGTATCATTTGTAGGTTAAGAGCATAACAAGTGGTATCAGAGCACTTTCCAGGGCTGGTGGGATCTCCATTTCGTAGCAATTTTTTTTTGTCTCGAGACGTGTTCCGGCGTCTTTAAACCACTGGATCTGTCGTTGAGCGCATAAATCTGCGGATTTGGGGAGACATGCACATAGGAAATACAAGAGTTGGTCACCTCTGTTGGACTCCCTTGTAACCCCTGTGGGTACCCCTTTGAGTAGTAGCGCATTAGACAGAACCGCGCACGAACTATCTTCCACGTACCCTCTGGGTATATCGGAAGCCCCATAGGCTCCCTGAAAACCTCGCCATAGATAAACCGCCAGCCGTCTTGCGGCTACAGTACACCGAGAACAGCACTCGGAGAGATTACTCGCCCGTACGATAGGGTAGTCGGGTGGTACGGCTAAGGGTACGATTGATGCTCCTTAGTTAGAGCCCTGAAACATTGGGCTGAATACTACTGCCAGACCCTTATGTATATTGCAATCTATAGCACCTGACACTCCTCAAGACCCTAGTTCCCTTTTTTCAATCATCATCTCTTCCAGATCCACTTGAGCAAAGGAGTGCAGCAGCAGCAGACATCAGTCCCAATCAACCATTCCGATCTATTAGATTCATCAGAACTGCAGAAGCAGTCAGTTCAGCCATCCAGCGCTACCCAATCCGCCATTCAGATCTCTAAGATCCACCAGACCAAAGTGTTGGGAAGGGTTCCTATACCAGGGTATAATTGTCGCAAGACTTTCGACCGCATTGACATTTTGAGGATTTGGCGACTGCAGTATTGATCAAGAAGGAGTAAAACTCCATTAGGAGTTTCAAAAAAAAAAAAAAAATCTAAGATCTTCCGGGACGCTTATTAGTGATCTAGCCCATTAAAATCAGGACGACAAGCTGAGCATGGTGGTACCATTCAATTAATTGTGAAACTTTTTTTGCGGTCCCAATTCTTCATCAGGTCGGTGTATGGTAGCAACTAGAGCTCAAGCGATGGCCAATGAAAGGATGGACAAACTTGAAGAAAATGTGAAAGAAATCCAAACTCAGCTTCGCAGAATAAGTCTCCAGATACAGGATTTTATGTCAAAGGGCAAGGAGCAAGCCCACGAGGAGGGGTATAATGGCCATGAAGGCAATTACAGTGAATCTAGCCACTCTCCTCACGTCTGGCACACCCATCCACCACCCAGTCAGCGACCTCCCAAGTTGGATATGCATAAATTTGACGGTTCTCACACGTCCGCATGGCTAGCACAAATGGAGCAGTATTTCAAATTGAATCATATCCTAGATGATGGGACTAAGCTTATGTTGGGGAGCATGTACTTCGACAATGAACGGTGGTAATGGTGGGAATGGCATCAGCGTTGCAATGGATCTTTTAGGACTTGGCCAATTTACCAAAGCCCTTCGAGATCGCTTTGAACAAGAAGACTCTTATTTGGGTCGTCTCTCTAAGCTCAGACAGACTGGTATAGTAGAGGAATATATTAATGCTTTTGAAAGCTTAGCTTTTCGCACTAAGGGTCTCACAGATGAGTTCTACACAGAATGTTTTATCAGCAGTCTTAAAGAAGCCATCAGAGCTCAAGCTCTACTTCACCACCCTCCCACGTGGTCGGAGGCTTGCCAGGTAGCTCGTAAGGTGGAACGTTCATTAGCATCCCAATACAGTCGCCCAAATTTCCCCGCTAAAGGTCGTCCCCCACAGGCTCAGAACATGACTCAAACACTTAAGGTCCAAAAGGTGTCCCCTACAAAAATGGCTGAAAGAAGGAAGCAAGGACTATGTTACTACTGTGATGAAAAATACTCCCCAGGTCATAAATGTAAGGAGCCCAAATTCTTTCAAATAGATGCCACTGACTACAGCTCAATAGAGGAAGATCCACCACTTGAGGAACATGAGCCGCTAGAGGATGACAACCAACAGGACAATGTCTTTGACGAACCAGTTATTTCTTTGCATGCCTTGGCAGGGATTTCTTCCCCTCAAACACTCAAAATCAGATGGTTTATTAAACATCGCCCAGTAGTAGTTTTGATTGATAGTGGAAGTACACATAATTTCATCCATCAAAAAGTCGCAGAAACGGTCCATTGCTTTGTACGAGTAGTTTCTAACTTCCAAGTTCAAATTACAGATGGAGGCACAATGAAATGTGAAGGCCGTTGTGAAAATGTCAAACTTCAAATGTGGGATTATCAGTTGAAAACCCACATGTTTGCCATACACATGGGGGGTTGTGACATTGTCCTCGGCGCTGACTGGCTCCGCACTCTTGGGCCAATCACAATGGATTTCCAAGAGTTGTATATGAGTTTTAAGCAGAACAAACACACACATACCCTCCGTGGACTCCAGGCGGGAGCCCCCTCTATCATCAGCTCGCATAGGATGGAAAAATTGTTAAAAAAAGGGCAATCATGGAGTTGTCGCTCAATTTAATTCCATCCAGGTAATCGAAACCAAGCCGCCGCCACTTCATCCTGAGATGCAACAGATTGTAAATAACCATCTGCCAGTCTTTGACAAGCCTCAAGGGATTCCACCCTCGCGAGGGAAACATGATCATAGCATCACCTTGGTTCTAGGGGCCAAACCCCCAAATGTGCGCCCATACAGATATCCGTTCACCCAAAAGAATGAAATAGAAAAAATCATCAAGGAACTTTTGGAAGCAGGTGTCATTCGTCCCAGCATTAGTCCTTATTCATCCCCAGTGGTCATGGTGCTCAAGAAAGAAGGGGAGTGGCGGATGTGTCCCAACTTCAGGGCCCTCAATAAGTTGACAGTCAAAGATAAATTTCCCATCCCGGTGGTTGATGATTTGCTGGATGAACTCAATGGGGCTCAATTCTTCACTAAGCTGGACCTTCGCTCAGGCTACCACCAAATTCGCATGAAGGAGGTTGACATCCCCAAGACTGCTTTCAGAATTCATGAAGGCCATTATGAATTCCTGGTCATGCCATTTGGTCTTTGTAATGCCCCCTCTACTTTTCAGAGCCTTATGAACCACATTCTCAAACCATATCTCAGGAAATTTGTCCTTGTCTTCTTCGATGACATCCTCATCTATAGTTGCACTTGGGCACCACATCTTCAGCATGTAGATCTCCTCTTGCAACTGCTACGTAATCAGAAATTATTCGTGAAGATGTCCAAGTGTTCAT
>APFE030801274.1:803-11837 GCA_000404065.3 Pinus taeda
TTAAGGTTCACTGAGACCAAACTTTGGTCTATCTGACCTAAAAAAAATAATTTAACCTTTTTTTCCTATGCTCAAAAAGCTTGGAGAGAAGCCTTATTAGCTCACTATAATTTTGACATCCTAAAAGACTAGGAAGGTTAGTGTTGCAACAAAGATTTTGAAACTTAGATTTAATGTGGTTGTAAGCTGGGCACTCTAAGATGAAGTGATTTTCATCCTGGATGTTTGTATTCTCATAGAGATGGTAGAGCCTTTCCATCCATGGTGTTCTAGGAACTACCCAACAACCCGTTTCACTATACATAAATATATGTTTTTATATTTTTTTCATATTTTAATTTTGCATGGCTTTGGAAAAAAAAAGAAGTGTTTATTTTTTTAAATTGAAATATTTTAATAATCATTTTTGTAGTTTTAATGTTAAATGAACAATTTTTTACTTTAAATTTATCTATCTATGTTTTAAAATATATAAATGGTTAAAATTATATGATAGATATTGTATCAATTCAAATTACACTTGGATAAAAGAAAACAAATACTTTCATATGGCTCTTTCTTTTATACATTTTTCAATAAAAGAGTGTAAATTAATATCATTTTTTAGAAGTTGATATATCCCTCCAAAGGTACACTTGTTAAAATTAACACCACTATTATCCTCATAGTAATCAACACCATAAGTAAATAAATAAATACTTTAATTATTGGAAATTTTAACCTAACCTTACTCTTTCTACACTTTTACTTTTACATCCCTATTTCCAAAACAATTTTATGTTTATTGGTCCCTTTATGACATTGGAAACTACACATTTGTGAGTGTATTTTTGCGTGGTCGTTGATGGCATGAGGCACACCCATAATGAACAACCTTTCCACTCACCAATAGAGCATCATTATATTTACCTACTTTTAGAAAGCTAGACCTAATATGTACACTTTTTCTACCTTTAGGTGTCTCTATTCTCCTTTGAACCAACATTTGAGTTGCATTTGTGAATTTCTTAATGATTTCATAAGTAATGAATGATTGGTGCCTCTTGGGTTAGGAGTGGTCTAGGTGATTCCCTTGATCATGGAGTCACAATTTGGGGTCAACCTACTTCTAAACTAAGTCCAAGTTGCAGCGAAGGTCAAAACACATGGAGAAACATGCTACTAAAGGTATGCTATAGGAGGCTGCTATAGGTGCCCTATATTTCTACATGAAGGCCTATAATTCTATAGGAAGGTTTCAAAGAAGATTTAGCAGGTAGGAATGATGGGTTCAAGTTATGGAAAGGTGGATGGAAGTTGAGGTAAATGGATTAAAGGTGGCCAACACCCATAGCCAAGCTTAGAGCCTTTGAAAGCCCTATTTTGCACTAGGAGAGGTGCTCATAGTGATCTAGGAGAATGTTCTCAAGAACACGACTTTGAAGATAGAATTTGGGGATCATAAAAGAGAGTGAAGAATCACAATATGGAGGTGATGAAAGGCCCCTTTCCTGAAGATCTAAACAACCCTACAACATCACATGCATATACACCTTTATCATTGACAAAATGAAATAACTAATAGTGGAAAAGGTGAGTTGAATTTAAATTCCATCTACTCTATGCCAAAAACTTTGACCTAGTCAATAATTCAACTCCTAACCTATAGTAAGCACATGAAAAACAAGATGACTAACGTAAATCTTCTTCCAATAAATCATAAACATAGTATTTTTGGACTGTGATTGTAGATTCTTATATTCATGCTCTCATGGGAGAGATGATGTAGAGGTTGCAATCAAAATATTTTGATGGGTTATTTTCTAATAGAATGCAATAAACTAATAAGAACCCTGAACCAAAAGAAGATATAAATACATAAGAGGGACCTAAGTTGCTAGGGTTGGGCCGAAACTCAAGGGCCTCAACCCTCTAGAGCTAACTCAATGATCAATCAATAAGAAACTTTTCATTATCATTTCATTAGTGTCTAATACATCATATAACATTAAAAAATAATAATGCCAAGTACTTGAGCTCGATAGCCACCTAGCTGAAAACAAAACTTGAATCCTAATGAGCTATTTTACATTTTTATTTATACAAGAGGGTGGCTACTAGCAGTTCCCTACAAAATATGAATGTTTGTCTCCCATAAGACGAGATTGCTGGATCTTTATATTCATTAATTGCACTTTCTTGGTTGTCAATGACCTTCCCTTTCTTAGCTACCAGTGACCTCGAGCTGATGAGAGAGACTGTGGCGATATTACATTGATTGAAGGAGTTAAGGAGGTCGACAACCTCCTAGAATCTCTCCCTATTATCTACACTTCTCCCCTACATGTAAATTATCTTAAAAAATCTTAATTTGCTACAATTAAACCATACTAGGCCACAGGACATAGAAAAAAATCTTTTACCCCTCTCATGAAGCATAATAAAACAAAAATTGTAAATAAATGTGAGAAAGAGATAGTTCTAAAGCTAATAGATGGCATTATGACCCTTATAATTTACCCATTGATGAGCCTCGTCATCACCCCCTACTAAAATTGTTTTTCATCCTCTAAGAACTTAGTCATCTATGAGCATGCCCTTTATGGTCCTGGTAGCATCCGTGACATCCCAAGGTTCCTTAGATGTTGTGTCTTCTTGGAGATAAAAACTTGCATTACTTGCATTCTTTTCTATATGTTTCCACCTCTTTTTCTATTTTGCTTCATTTCTTCGTTCCTGTAGTCCTATCAGCCAGGGTGGAATAAGCTTGAGTCTTATCCACTTAACTTTCAATCTTAGCATGTTCCTCTTGTACAAGGGTGTCCTCCAAAATGCATTCCGTAGCCTTTCAGGGGAGTGATATTCTCTAATATGGATGTTGTGGGATAAGGCATTCCATCTTCTTTGGAAAGCTTGTTTTCTTTCTGTTCCCAACAACCTGAGTGTGTCACCAAAATGTTAGATGGCTTGTTCCAAAGAGTGGTGAGCCCTTGTCTTGCACTAAGTGCCACAACTCTCAAGGTCTCCTCAAGTCTATTTCTGAACACAGAGTTTGTAGAAATATCGAGGTGAGTACTATATACATAGTAGATGGGATTATACTCATGCCACCCTCAAATAGGACATTTAATCAATAGTTCTCCAAGACCACTCTTCGCATTGAATTAAAAGGAAAACTAACTAATGAATGTGCAATTTAGAAGCCACCTCTAATGATAAAAAGGAAAATTCTTTTTAACTTCAACTTGTAAATGCTATTGAATGAATTCATGAAAAGATAAGAGCTACATTACTTGCAGAAAGGGAACTACATTATCTTACAATCAACCATCAAGCTATCAAATGTATTTGTAGACACAAGGATAACCTACCAAATCATAACTCTAGTTTACATGCATCATCTATCTAGCTCACACTTGCATATAAATCAATGTTCTATTTGGGCCAAATCTGTGATAAAGAAACTAATGCTATTTGATTTTGCAGTGGAGCAAAATGAGGGTTTAGTGTGGCCTAGGTGGTGCCCTTGATCATCGAGTCATAGTTGGGGGTCAATAAACTTCTAAGATAAGTCCAAATTACAACAAAGGTCAAAACAGGTGGAGAAACAAGTTGTTACAAGTATGGCACGGGAGGTTGCGATAGATGCCTTGTATTACTACAGGAAGGCCTATATTGGTACAAGAAAGTTGTTGAGAAGGTTTTAGGAGGTATAAATGATGGTTTGAAGGGATGGAAAGGAGGAATGAGGCCGTGTTAAATGGATGAAAGGTGGCCAACACCCATAGCCAAGATTAGATCCCTTGGAAGTCATGTTTTGCATTAGGAGAGCTTCTCACAGTGATCTGAGAGAATGATCTCAAGAACAGAACTTTGAAGAAAAAAATTGGGATTCATAAAAGAGGGTGAGGAAGCCCAATATGGAGGTGGTGAAAGGCCCCTTTCTTGTAGATCCAAACAACTCTGCAACATCACATGCATATACCCTCTTATAATTTATGAACTGAAACAACTAATAGTGGAAAAGATGAGTTGAATTTAAATGACATGTACTCTATGCCAAAATCTCTGGCATATTCAATAAATCAACTCCTAAACTATAGTACGCAGATGCAAAACAAGATGAATAACATAAATCTTCTTCTAAGAAATCATAAACATAGTGTTTTTGGAGTGGGATTGTAGATTCTTATTTTCATGCTCCCATGGGAGAGATGAGGTAGAGATTACAATCACAAGATTGTGATGGGTTATTTTTTAATAGAATGAAAGAAGGTAATAAGCACCCTAAACCAAAAGAAGATAAAAATACAGAAGGGGAACCTAAGCCACTAGGGTTGGGTCCAAACCTAAGAGCCTTAGCACTCTCAAACTAACTCAATTATGAACCAATAAGAAACTTCTCATTATCATTAAATCAATGTCTAATACATCATATAAAAGTTAAAAAAAAATTAGTGCCGAGTACTTGAGCTTGATATCTACCTCGCTGAAAACAAAACTTGAATCCTAGTGAGCCCTTTTACATGTTTATTTATATAAGAGTGTAGCTACTATCAATTCTCTAGAAAATAGTAATGTTTGTCTCCCATAACTTGGGACTGGTGGATATTGATCTTCATTAGCTTCACTTTCTTGGTTGTGAATGACCTCATCTTTCTTGGCTTACAATGACCTTGAGATGATGAGAGAGAGTGTGGTGATCTTGGGCTAGTTGAAGGAGTTAAGGAGGTGGATAATGTCCTAAAATCTCTCTTTGTTGTCTACACTAAGCCTCTACATGTAAATTATCTCAAAAATTATCCATTTCCTACAATTAAACCATATTAGGTCACATGACATAGAAAAACATCTTTTACCCCTCTCACTAAGCATAATATAATAAAAAATGTAAATAAATGTGAGAATGAGATAGTTCTAAAGTTGGAGGATGGAATTATGACCCTTATAATGTACCTATTGATTAGCCTCATCACGAGGAACTCAAAAAGCCCACAACACCATGGTGCCAACTTGGCATGTGACCAAATCCTCAATGGACTCTTCTTGGGTTTGATCCTCAAGTAAACATGTTACCTAATTTCGAACTCTTTATGCACCATATGCTAATATGCATAGTTTTCTTGTCTATCATATTCCACCTTTAGATTCTCTTTTATGACTTGAATTTGTTGCTCCATTTCCTTGAGCATGTTAGGCCTAATAACGAACCTACTCACTAGATCAATCTAGCTGATATGAGTATTACAATTCCTCCCATATGATGCCTTAAATTGGCTCATCTTTACATATTCTTGGTATCCATTATTTTATGAAAATTATAGAAGTGGAAGATAGTACCCCCACTTCTTGGGTTGATGCATTACATATATCCTCAACATGTCTTCGAGGAACATATTTTTCCTCTCAATTTTTCCATATGTTTGTGGATGATAGGTTTTACTAAATGCCAACTCTCTTCCAAAACCCACAAAAAGTTCCTTCCAAAACCCACAAAAAGTTCCTTCCAAAATCATGAAGTGAGCTTAACACTATATAAAATGATTTTCTAAGGAATTCCATGTGGTCTCAAAATATCCTCTATGAATTTTTGTACCACATCACTAACAAAGCTAGTGGACTTTATTTCTAAAAAATTATTTACCTTGCTCAATTTGTCATTAACAACCATAATTGTGCCATGTTGCTCGTAGGTTCTAGGAAAACGCGTGATCAAATACATGGAGATCAACTTCGATTTCCATTCTGGAAAGTGAATGGGTTGCAATAATCTTATTGGATGCTTGGATTCAACCATTACTCCCTGACATTTTATGGATTTGGGCACAAAATAAACCACTTCTTTCTTCAAATTTTCCCAGTAATATAACTTTTTAATGGTTGTGAGAATATTTTGATACCATAGGTGGCCTAAATGTGGCTCTAAATGGAAGTATCTCATTACAATCCTCTTCAATTCATCATTATTTGGCACATAAATTATGTTTTTGAAACTAATTAGGTTTTCATCAGTCAGTTGGTATTCCTCGTCGCCATCATCTTGTATCAAATTGTCTCTCACTTATTTATACTTTTCATCATGTTATCCTGCATTCTTGACCCTTTCTACTAGGTGATTTGTTTCATAATAGATTATGGTTTCTAAGTGATTCATTTGAATCCTCCTACTAAGTGCACTAGCAACCTTATTCTCTTCGCCTTTCATTTACTTGATGTCAAAGTCAAACTCACTAAGTATGGCCAACCATGTAGCCTATCTTGTGTTCAACATAGGTTTCTCAAACAAATACTTGAGTCCACTATGGTATGTCATAAGTGTAAATTTTATGCCGAGGAGGTAATGCCTCCACATCTTCAACACATGAATTATGGAAACTAACTCGAGATCATGAGTCACATAATTCACCTCATTCTCATTCAATTTTCTTAACTCATAGCATAATACTTTTCCTTCCTAGATCAAGACTCCATCGATCTCTTCTTTGTAAGCATCTGTGCATACCACCAAATCCTTATCATTATATGCTATGCATTTGTGAGAAATTGTTTCAATTTCTCAAATCTTACTACACAATGAGTTATCTGCTCAAATTTCTTCCCTTTTCTCTACAAGGGTGTGATATAATGACCTATATTGGAGAATGTTTTGATAAATCTCCCGTAATAACTTTCTAGTCCTATGAATAACCTAATTCCACATAGTATTCGTGGTTGGTCACTCCATTATGGCCTTGATATTCGTTGGATCAACTGATATCCCTTCCTTGGAGACAATATGTCCCAAATAATGTATCCATGATTGGAAGAAATCACACTTGCTAATATTTTCATAGAGATTATGCTCCCTCAGTCTCTGTAGTATTGTAGCCAAATGCTTTTCATGCTCTTCCTTAGTCTTTAGGTACACTAATATGTGATTGTAAAATAAAATGACAAACTTGTCCAAATATGGATGTAACACATTATTCATTAAGCATATGACTGTGGCAAGGGAATTAATAAGCAAAAAGGATACCACTACAAACTCATAGTGTCCATATCTTGTCTAGAGAATAATATTATGAATTTCCTACTTCTTGATCGCTATTTCGTGATATGCTGACCCCAAGCCAATCTTAGAGAACAATGTTTCTCCCCTTAGCTCATTAAGGTGATAATAAACTCTTGGAAATGGACACCTATTCTTTATGGTTACCCTATTTAATTTTCTATAGTCAATGCATAATTTAAGGGTCCCAAAATTCTTCTTTACAAAGAGAAATAGGGCTCCCCATCATGACACACTTAGCCTTAGGTAGCCCTTGTCTAGCATCTCCTTTAATTGTAATTTTGGCTCAACTAACTTAGGGGCACTCATCCTATATGGTTCCTTAGATGTTGGTGCTACTCCAGGTGCCAACCCAATAGAGAAATGTATCTCTCTGTGAGGAGCTAATGCAAGAATCTCCATTGGAAAGATATCCACATAGCGTTGATGAACCAGGTAACTTTCTAGTGGTTCACTTTCCTCATTCTCAATAACACTACCAGCCTTTACATCAAATAATACTTGTACTACAAACAACATGGATCCCTTTATACTATTTCATTTGGCTTGCATAGTTGTGATCAAATCCACTGAAGTAGGATTTCTCCTACCGTGTAAAAGCCTTCTTTTTCCTTACTCATCTAAGCATTCAATTTCCCTTTCAAAACAAACCACTTTCACCTAGTCTAGGTACAACCAATCCATGCCCAATAATATTTTGTAAGCACCTAATGGAAATATATTCAAATGAGTTGTGGTGGGAATTCCACTAAGGTCAAATGCACATGATATTACCCAATGGTGAATCTTTCTTTTTCTTATGGTTTCCAATTGAACCAACCATGGTTCATGAAATTCCTTGACGAAATTCTATTTTTTAACAAGCTCTAGGATAACCTAGTTGTACTTAGAACCTCGATCAATTAGAAGAGACACAATTTGATTACACACCTTACCTTCCATCTCAATAATAGATGCCTGATGGTCTTCTTGGTGATTTTCTAAACTTGCATAAATTATGGGGAAAATATGAGCTACATCACCCGTTGCAAGATGTCATGGACACTGTAATTTTTTGGTCCAACACTTTTTTTGTGTGGAGAATCTGTTTTCCTATATTGGTTTTCATCACATCTCCAACACTTTAATTTCTCTCTGCCTTCAATCTTGTGTCGCTCTAATGTTGGATGCTACATTCTTCCCTTAGCAACAATATTAGTTTTGTACTAATATTGATTTACAGAGGCTAGATGTTCACCTTCACTCTTTTTTGAACCTTTCTTAGGCCAGTTCTTCTTATTTCCAATATTGTTCCTTACCTTCCAGTCACCCTTAATTTATAGTTTGTGTTTCAGTTCTTAATGGCATTCTCCAAAGTGTGAGGTTCCAATAACTCAATTCTATCTCTAAATGTCATAGGAAACCCACTAATGAACCCTTTAATATTGGCTTTCTGATCCTTGAGATATGGCACATACCTCAAGAGTTCCAGGAACTTGGTGATATACTCATCATCTGCCATTTTTCCCATCTTTAGTTCATAGAAACAATTTTCTTCTCCATCATAGTAATGCTTAGACAATTTTTTCTCTCTGAAGAGATTTTCAAATTTGTCCCAAGTCATCTCCTTCTCAACAAGGCCTCTGCCACTTTTCAAATATTCCCACCACATGTATCCTTTTCCCTTCATGCTATAGGTGGAAATCATAACTTTTATATTTTAAAATAATCGTGAATTGTAAAAAAATTCTTCATGCCAAGCAACCAATCTTTTGCCCCTTATGATTTATTCATATCCCCATCAAATATGGGTGTCTTGGCTTTCTTGAATTCCTCAGACATGTAATATTTTTTCTTTGTTTCCTGATGATGATGATGGTGATGGTGAGAGTGTTGGTGGTTCCTCCTAGTAGTAGAACTAGATGGTCTACTAGAGTGATGGAGATAAGTGTTTGTTCTTTGTCTTGGGGTTATCAATGGTGCATTTATCACCATAGTATATTCACTTTCCTACCTATGCCTCTTCCTAGACCTACTAACATGTGCCCCATTTGTTTTTTCTTTTGACTCCCAAGGGCTCCTCCTGTCTCTATGAGTAGTCATCATCTCATGTTGCCTATCTCTCTATAAATATGAAAGGATTTTCAATATGACTACATTTATCTCAACTTTTCTCCTTTGAGCTCTCACAAATCTCTTGTGATCTGCCTTGAAACTTATATCTTCAACGCTTAGGCTTCTCATAATATTCATCTAATCTTGAGAGAGATCCCCACTCCCTTATTCAATTGCTTCTCTTCTTGATTAGCTCTCACCTCTTCACTTTCATGTTGTGTTTGATCAAAACCATCTTGCACCATTCCAATCCTCATTTCTTTGTTTATCTATTTTATGTTGCTTGTGATGTGTTGTCAATTAGAACACACATTGTTAGATACTTGTTGTGATAAATAAATAAACAGAATCATGACCATGAACCTTACATTCATGGACTTGTCATGGTTGTCTCTACTATGAAAAAATATCCATGTTAGTATGCCCATGATACTCAATATTTCATATGAATCAATCACATATCAAGCAATATCAACTCTTATTATATAACTACTAAATAAAGAACAAACTTATGCCCATGGTCCTGCTCTTTGAGAGTTGTTGTAATCGACCATATGCAACAAAACAATCCACATTGGCATGTGCTTATCAACAAACCATTAACTGAAATATATAAGCCTACAGGTTTCAATAGTGTTTTAACTATTAATCGCAACTATCAGTCTATTCATGATAGTGAAATATGTCATCTTTTTAAATTTTTAAATAAATAACATAGTCATCATATCAATTAGGTCTGCAATTAGTTTATATTGAGTTTTAACACCTAAAAAATTATTTAGTTAAATTTCTAACAACCATCATGAAATCCCCCTTTTTAGGAACTTCTTGCTACATTACCATGGCAGAGCCCATCTAATCTAAGTGTTGAACCTAGATGTTATGGTACCACCTATAACAAACTGACACCAATTACTACATTATGGTGTTGTTATGGTTAATCCAATTAATTTTGTGCTGTTATAAGAATAAGATAATTATTTTTCATCATTTATCTTCGTTTTCCTTATTAATTACCTTCTAAGTGTTGTGGTTATTAAATTAAGGTTACCAACCCTCATCCATAGTTTCATAACTAGAATCACCTAACCTAGCCATATATATATTATTGGCGAGCATCATATCAAAAGGTAGGCATAAGATATGCCACGTGCCCATATCTGATGGGTTCTACCATCCACTAATCCTTGTGACCAATGATAATTCTCCATGTCACTTGACTTTGGCGGCCCCCACCATCGTTCGGGCCCCAACATGGGTGCACATCTTATGAAACTTGTGACAATAAATGGACACAATGCTTTGCACTTTAGATCAATGAATTCTGATAGGTTAACATGCCTGACAAATAATGGGAAGGGAGGTGGTACAAAGTGGATTTACAAACCCACCCATCTCTAGACCTACAACTCACACTCATTCCAAAAGCCTCCCACCCCTTTTCTCAAAACCACTAGAGGGGGTCTTGGAGCATGCAATTTAAATTTTCCAAAACCACTTATGGGTTCCACTGGCAGGTGCATGATGACACTTGTCGCCCATTCCATTGGCCTCCTTCCTAGTGCCAACCCACAACCTCCTCCCATTGTGCTTCCTCTTGGCACTTCATCTTGACGATTTTCCTCGTGCTCCTTGGGTGGGTCCTTTAGGACGCGTCATCCTGATCCTGTCACCATGGTGCAACCCTTTCCTTCTCCTCTATACACCTATGGATTGTTACCATCGATACATGTCATCCTGTAACCATTACCCTAATGCCTCCCTTCAACTGCTCCCTTTTTGGACATTTAGGATGGGGACCTCCAAGACATGTCAACCTGGTCCCATAATCCCATCTCTCTTCAACATACACCTCTTGAGGCCTCCGCGACATGTCATATAGGCCCCACCACAATATATATATATATATATAT
>APFE030801278.1:19326-68381 GCA_000404065.3 Pinus taeda
AGCTGAATCAAAGTTCGGATGAGGGAGATATTGATGATTTAAAATCAGCTTTCTAGAGGAGATTTCGAAGTTTTGAGTTTCTGGGTTATAGGTGAAAGTCAAATTTGCATACATACTTTAGGATCGAAAGATGGAATTCCATGGGTTGAGGCTTGAGTATGCCTTGGAAGGCAGCTCAAATTTTATAGCATATAGGGGCAGGATGGAAGTTGTGTTATAAGATAATGGCTTGAAGAAACTCATTGATCAAGAAGTTCCCAAGCCAACAGTTATGAATGCATAGAACTTGGCCGAATGGAAGAAGTGTGTGGCGAAGGCAAGGAAGATAATCCTTGAGGGATTTCAAGGCCACATTGTCTCGAGTCTCCATGACAAGGGAACTCTGCATGCTATGTGGAAAACATTGATGGACTTGCATTAGAATAGCAATGATCAAAGGAAGTTGGAACTGAAAGATAAACTTCGTAAAATCAAGATTAAGAAAGGTGAGATGATTTCAAAGTACTTGACCAAGTTCACTCAATGTCGGGATGAACTTGGAAGTGTTGGAATCACAGTTTCCAAGAAGGATATGGTGAGCCTTGCTCGTTTTGGACACCCAAAGAGTTGGCATAGTTATCAGGACTCTATCAATGGTCAGGATAAGCTGCCAGATTGGGAAAGACTATGGTCAGATTTGATGCAGGATGAGATCAGGAGGAACACCAGGGATGTCTCCTCATCAAAGACTGATGATGAAGAGAATTGTACCTTAGTGATTAATGCAAGAAAGAGGAAAGGTATAATTTCTCGTTCTAAATCAGATTCTTATCATGGAGGTAAGAAGAAGGACATGACAAAAGTTAAATGCTTTAATTGTCACAAGATGGGTCACTTTGCTACAAATTGTCCATTGAAGAAGTCAAAGGAGAATTCCTCATAAAGAGCTGCAGGTGAGGCTTTGGCCTCCTAATTCGAATTAGACTTTTCCCTCATTGCATGCATGGTGTCTTCAATGATGGGAAGTGTCTGGTACTTAGACAATGGAGCTTCTTTTCACATGGCTGGCAACAAAGAGTTATTCAGTGAATTGGAGGAGAAAGATATCAAGATGCATATCGAGATGGGTGATGATGGTAAGTATAGTGTTAATGGTGTGGGCACTATTACTTTTTAGAGGGAGAATATGCATGTACCTAGACTAATGAAGAACTTGGTATTCGTTGCCATGCTTGAGTATGGAGGGTATGATGTGATATTTTCGAAAGGAAAGATGTTCCTTTGACACATAGCCATGGGTCCAGTAAAGAAGATAGGGATTCAGGTTTAGAATATTTATAACATAGAGGTAGATGATTTTGCTTCTTTGAGTTCAAAAGCGGAAAATATGTTGAGCCGAGACATCGGTGAGTTGTGCACAGGTGATTGGGCCACTTGCATCATGGGGATATGAAGATATTGCAACAAATCTCTACCGGTCTTCCCAAAGTTATGCTTGAGAAAGTTGATACATGAAAGGGTTGTACTTTGGGAAAATACGTCAAGTCTTCCTTTGGAGATAGAGACAGTCAAGTAGAGTCTATTCTAGAGAGAGTCTATTCAGATGTGTGTGGACCATTCTCGATAGTATCCATCGCCAAACACTAGTATTATGTTATATTTGTAGATGACTATTCTCGTAAATGTTGGATATTTTTCATGCAGAGAAAGGATCAGACATTCACAGAGTTTTGTGAATTCAAAGCACAAGTCAACAAAGAGTTAGGCAAGAAGGTTAAAGTCCTATGGAGTGATAATGGTGGAGAATATGTCTCCAATGAGTTTATGAACTTCTGTGTAGCGGAAGGGATTAAACGAGAGTTGATGGCACCTCATAACCCTCAACAGAATGGGGTTTCTGAGAGGAAGAATAGGATCATATTAGGGGAAGCAAGGGTGATGTTGCATGATTAGGGCCTACCAGTACACTTGTGAGCTGAGGCATGCAACACAACAATTTATGTTCAGAACCGTAGCCCACATCGGATACTTGAGAGTAAAACACCAGAGGAATCTTATTTCGGTAAGAGGCCAGATGTTGGTCACTTTAGGATTTTTAGGTCATCGATTTATTGCCATGTGACTAAATATGCATGGAAGAAGCTTGAGCCAACAGCAGAGTTGGGGATATTTTTGGGGTACATTAATACTCCTCACAACTATTGGGTGTACATGCAAACCAGTCGGATGACAATGGTTTGTAGGGATGTCAAGTTTAATGAGGAGAAGGTCATGCAAGTATCCCTTGAGAGGGAGCTTGAGCTACATGCGGAGGACGAAATTTTAGCTCCTAAGGTTGGGGAGCCTCAGATTGATGTGGAGTAGCCACATGGAGAGGTTCGGGGACTGGAGACATCCACTCAGGCAGAGTCTTCCAGAGAGGGAAGAAAGTGCATTAGAGAGGCTGACTGATTGTTAGGTGATGCACGGGAGAATGTGGGAGCACCCTCTTCTCAATGCAGACAGAGGAGGTCACTAGAGACGTACACTGCATACATGGCACTTATGGGTGCATGTGTTGTGACAGAGCCATCTTCCTTTCAAGAAGCAGTGCAACATCCAGTTTGGATTTATGCAATGGTGGAGGAGTATGAATCCATAGTTCGAAATAGTGTTTGGGATGTGGTCCCGAGACCAGAGGACAAGTCAATTATGAGATCTGCTTGGTTTTACAAGGTAAATCAAGTTGTGGATGCTAGTTTTGAGAATCATAATGCCATATTTGTGGCCCATGGCATTTCACAGGTAGAGGTGATTGACTATGATGAGACCTTTTCTCATGTTGTAAGGTACTCATCAATCAGATCTATTTTGGCACTATCAACATAGATGGGTTGAAAGATCCTTTAGATAGATGTGAAGACTTCCTTCCTCAATGTCATGATTGAGGAAGATGTGTACATAGAGCAGCCCAAAGGTTTGGAAACCTTGGACCGTGAGTCACATGTGTGTCGACTCAAGAGAGCATTGTATGGGATGAAGCAAGCGCCCCGTGCTTGTACACCAGGATAGATAGCTACTTCATTGGGCTGGGTACAACATGATAGATGCGAACCTGTATCACATAGTGGTGGAAGGTAAGTTGTTGATCATTGTACTTTATGTAGATGATATTATACTGACAAGGGATGAGAAGCTCATCAAATCTTGCAAGGAGGACCTTGCAAGAGAGTTTGGGATGAAGGACATGGGGCTCATGCATTAATTTCTTGGCATGGAGGTACGATAGGGAGATGGGGAGTTGTTTGTATCTCAAGGCAAGTATGCCAATGAGATGCTCAAGAGATTCTGCATGGATAGCAGTAAACCCATGGAGACTCCTCTATCTGGTAACTGGAAAAGGGAGGATGCTACTTCAGGGTAAGTAGTGGAAGCTACTATTTACAGGCAGCTTGTGGGTTCACTCATGTACTTGGTGAGCACACGACTGGATATGTGCTATGCAATTAACCAGCTTAGTCAAGAGATGGTTAGGCCTACCAAGATGTATTGGAAGGAGGAAAAGCATGTATTAAGATACCTCAGAGGTACTACTCAGTTTGGGTTGCGGTACAGACGGACAGAGGGAGTGAAGCTTCAAGGCTTCACCAATGCAGATTGGGCAGGGAGTCCATCCGATAGGAAGAGCACATTAGAAGGGATCTTTAGTATTGGGTCAACGATAGTTTCTTGGTACAACGGGAAACACATATCGGTTGCACTAAGTTCGGCAGAGGCAGAGTACATGGTTGCAAGTCAAGCAACATATGAGGCTATATAGATGAGGAAGATCCTGGTTGGCTTGTTTGGTTAGCAGATGGATCCGACAATGATTTTTTGTGATAATCAGGGTTGTATCAAACTATTAGAAAATCTAGTTTTTCATGATCGGTCCAAGCATATAGATATCTGATATCATCATCTCAGAGATTTTGTATTGAGGTAGATCATGTTGTTAGATTAAATTCCCACGAAGGAGCAAGATGCTGACATATTAACAAAGGCATTGATAAGATGTAAATTTGAGTTTCACAGTGACATGATCAAGGTAGTGGATAATCCCTTTCTTGTTGAGAGGGAGTGTTGAGAAATGGAAACAAGAAATTCCAGTTTAATTTGTCCTTGAATTAAAATGTGAATTAAAATATAATTCTTTTCTCATAGAAATTTGAAAATAATTAATTAAGTTTAATTAACTTAATTAATTTAGGAAATTCAAAATTGGAAGTCTTTTAGAAGACATGTATATGTTCTCCCTAACTTATAGGAGTTAAGGATGAGTTATGAATGAGTTGTAATTAGTTCACTAAGTTTATTGACTTAATTTCAGTTAAATTAATTCCAATTAGTTTTAGGAACTAATAGTGAGTAAACAGTCAGTTGGGACACTAGTGATGTAATTAGTGCTACTCTAGTTAACTGAAGATTCCACCATCAGAAGCTCATGCATGTTGATTATGAGAAAGACCCAATTTAGACCAAAGTGCAGGGATAGTGTATTAATTGTTTTAGATTTTTTTGAGTTGCACTAATAGTGCATGCATTCTGGAATTGATCCTTGAGGGATTACGCTATTTTTAGAGGCTTTATGTTCATTTAAATACAAGCTATCCTTCATAGGAATTACACATTGGAATAGAGACTTTGGAGAGCTTGTGAATTGGCTAAGCTTTGGCCTTGAGCTTTCTTATGAGTTGGAGATTGAAATTGCTAAGTGTTGGGATTGTTCTAGAGAGAACAAGCATTGTAATTTCATCTTGCTTTTCTAGATTAATACAAAACAAATAGTGTGGTTTTGAGTTGTGGTTTTCCCCGGATATTTATTGTGTTATGTGCCTTTTATTCTCTTCCTCTATTGATTATTGATTGCTCGATGTTTATGGGCTTTCATTGTAAAGAGTAGAAGTATATTCTTGTCTCTTGCTTTAGAAAATTTTATTAGCTTGTCAATCTATAGGATTTTTATTGATCTAGGAGGATCCATCGATCCAATTGCACATGTGTTCGAAGTGTCATCATCAGTGTTCATAAGTTTCATTTAGTGTTGTTCAGTGTCATCGTCGCTTCAATTTAGTTTCGATAGATCGAAAGTGTTGGTTATGATCAGGTTCAGGTAATGTTATGTTTTCATGGTGTTCAGTTGATGTGACGTTGTAACTGGCTATCGACTTATGTCATCGACAGTTACACAAGGGTTTGGTCGACGACATGTGTTTTGTTGTTCGACTTTGTAGGATTTATGGTTAATATAGTTGATTATGTAAAAGGATTTAAGTTAAAGTACCTGGTCGATGACATAGTCTTGTCATCATCACTAGTGTCAGTTTCAAAGATGTGATGGTCATCATCGTGCAAAGTTGACGAATGTCGCATGGAGACCATAAGGAGGTACTAGGGTCAATCATTTGGTAAAGGTTTCAGTTTCGCGGATGTCGTTGTGTAAAGATGACATGGGTCTTTGAAAGTTAAATAAAACTCCTAAACCTATGCCTAGACCTAAACCCTAACTCCTAAGCTATCCTATTTATCTTTGTTTACCATAATAATTCTAATTCACTCTTACCATGTATTAAGCCCTAAATCCTATTCTACACATCTAAACCATCATTCATGCCATTTCCTAGCATATGCTTATCTCCTAAGCTATTCCTATGCTAAGACATTCAAAAATGCTAATGCATTATTCTAAATCCAATTCATGCTACATCTATGTAAAAAATGCATTAAAAAGCATTGATTCAAGTCCTAAACCTATTACATTTAAACCTATGCTACATTCAAGACACATTACAAATCCTAGCTCTAAACCTAACCATCATGCTCCAAAACCTAAGTCCTAAACCTATGTATTAAAAACATTCAAACATTAATACAAAACCCTCTCGGCCTATTTCATTGTTTAAACAATGCAAAACAAATTAAATTACATTACATAGTCCCTAACCGCTGGACTAAGCAGCAGCAGGACCGTGAACCATGTGACCACATGTTATGATCGTAAAAAATTAACAGTCCCTAAACCGTAGACTACAACCGTATCGGAACTGTAGCCATGTCGGGGCATGTGATCAGCTATTTGTTAAGCCGTCAGGGCTTGAGAACCGCAGACCTTGACCGTGCAGGGAAAACACAAAACCATTAACATGTGAACACATCCTACCAACTGTAACCGCCACCGAGATAACCGACCAACAAACAATAACTCCAGGTGTTCACATGGATTGTTAATGCCTCCGCTCGGTTAGCTTCCAGCTAACGGTTTTGGGCTAACCAAAGTCATTTTATGGGTTTTTATTGCTTAGTTTGTTTTAAATTAATTCGAGGACCAACCAACTTACCTAAGGTGGCAAACAAATACTAAACCAAGGCATATGAACCCCAGAAGTTAGCTGATTCAGTCTAAAGGTGGCCATAGAGCTTGTTATGCATCTGCAAGCCTATAAGAGGCAGAATTGTCCTTTGAAGGGAGGAGGATAGTTTTCAGCTTTTGTATGCAGGTTCTGGAGGTTAGAGGCGGATTTTGTTTTCTCATTTTCGGGAGCATTGGGAGTCGGATTTGGAAACCGTAAGCGGCGTTGGAAAGCTGGTTCAGAGAGCTATCTATTGACAGAGTTTAGAATTACTTGTGTGCAAGTTTAGTCTAACTAAATCACTGTGTAATCCACTTCTTCTTCTCATTCCTAATAAAACGGTCGCCCATCTTGAAAGCGGAGCCGAAGACGTATTCCATTAGGTACGAAATCCGTAATCAATATCCCTATCCAGTATATCTATGTTTCATTGTTTACACTTCTGTTTTGCATCTTTCTTATGGTTTATCAACTGTCCTAAAGTGTTCTTCTCCAACAGTTTTCCTCGTTTTCCGTGCTTTTGGTTTTCATTCATTTCACTAATGGCTAATCAAATCTACATCAGTATTTAATATATGATCATATCAGGTCATATATTTTGGTACCATAGTAGGTTTCATTTGTAGAGTTTCCATTGAATTTTAACCATGTCTAAGTTGCAGTGATGAGAGGAATCCTTGAGCAGATTGATCCAGAGATTGATAAGCGACAAGTCGTTTAGAAATTGACCATGTCAGATGCAGGTGAAAACACTGAGACTAAGAGGAGTGAGGAACAATTTCAGTAGGAGTTCTTAATTGTACAATAGATGTTGGGAGAATTGTATGAAGACAAGAAGGCGAGAGATGCAGCTTCTTCTTCGAAGGAATCGAAGAAGGACAAAGGTAAAGGCAAGGATGATAAACCTCCTTCACCTCCATCATCTCCATTATCCTCTTCTTCTTCTTCTTATTCTTCCAGTGCAACATCTGAAATAGATAAGAAACCTAAGAAGTCATCTCTTTTGAAACTCGATGTTAAATTTGAGTTACCTGTTTATGATGGTGAAACAAATCCTTAAAAGTTAGATAACTAGATAAAGCAGTTAGAAGTGTATTGTCGCATTCAGAACATTTCTAAAGATAAAACTAAAATTTAGTTAGCTACACTTAGAATGAAGGGAACAACTTTAATCTGGTGGGAAATAAAAACTCAGTTAGATGTAAAGCAAACAGGAAAAGTTATCTCTTCATGGTCTAAGTTTTTGAAAGCTCTTAGAAAACAGTTCTATCCTTAGGATACATGCAACAAGATGTTATTGATTGGTAGCATCTGAGGCAAGGTAAAGGGAAAATTGTTCATGATTTTACTCAAGATTTCAGGAAGAAAGCATTGGCGCTTGGTATTTCATTGGATACACGTGAAACTTTGTTAAAATACATCGACAATTTACATTCATATTTGCACCATACCTTATTAATGTTTAATCCTGAGGATTTTAACGAGGTGTGTGTTCAGGCCATACATATTGAATCAGGTCGAAAACCATTCAAGGTGTCATCGCAGTCATCCAAAGAGATGGAAAACAAAAAATCCAGAGACAGTAAAGGGAACATTTCGAAGAGAAAGAAATCAACGATTGTTCAGAAGGAAAGACCTACTTGTTTTCATTTCCAAAGAGTCGGTCATGATGAATCGAAGTGCTGGAAACTTCATCCAGAACTTAAGCCCAAAAAGTTCCTTAAGGCAAAGGATGAAAAGAAGGCCATTGCAGCAATCCAACAAGACCTCGGTTCAGATTCAGGTGATGAACGGAAAATAACCGCCATGGTTACGGCAGGTAAAACTTCTGATGGTGGTTCAAGTTTGAAAACTAACGTATCTTCTTCAAACATAAAACCTCCACATGAGGATAACTTCTAAGCATACAAAAATTGACACAATGTTTGACAGTGGATGGCAAGCAAATTTAATATTTGAACATATAGTTAATCAATTGGGATTGGAAACACATAATCATCCAAGACCATACCCATTAGGATGGATTAATAAATCAACTCAGATACATGTCACAAAACAGTGTCCGTAAAAATTTGCAATTACATCTAAGTACATTGATGAAGTGGAATTAGATGTGGTCCCAATAGACATTTGTGGAGTTTTCTTAGGGAGTCCTTATCTTTATGATAGAGATGCAGTCTTTTACGGAAGAGAACATAAATATCACCTAAAGAACGAAGGGGTTGAATTTATTATTAGGGCACAAAAAGTCAAATCAAACTCGGATTTAATTGTTTCAAACCAAGTTAAGCAGTTTATAAGTTCAAGTAAATATTTTCTCATGGTTATTAAGGAACAACATAAGGTTGATTGTTCGAGATGCGAGATTCAATTTATAGATCAATTGGTTAAGGTGGTTAATTCTTTTCCAAGAAGTCTTATTCATGAACAAGATAAGCAACATGAAATACATTTAATGTCCTATGAACATATTCTTAAAGACAGAATGAATATCAATTCATTCATTCAACTGAATTTTAGAAGCTATCATCATCAACGGTGTATTGCAGGGAATGGTACATGTGAGTCTAATCAGAGACTTGTTTCAGATGGTATGTTTATTTTCAGTTTTAGGGGTGCATGTCAGTATTGGGGAAAGTCAGTGTCACATTTCTTTAGTATTTCATCATCATTTCATGCTTTTAAAAGTAATGAAACCTCTCTTCAAGTGGAGAGGAAGTCTATAAGTTTTCATGAAAAAGCATTTTCAAAAGAAGATCTAAATTTTCCTTACTAAGGTTTAGAAACTAATGCATTAACTGAAAGTGTTAGTTAATGGAAATATCAGTTAATAGACATAGTGATTCAAGTAAATCAACAATTACTTAGATACTTTCAGAATAAAACTAAGTTGCTGCAGTATTTACATCACAATTGGATGAGTTATGGGCAACACATTCAGTTAGTAATCAATCAATAGAAAAGTACATCAAGTCAAGTAATTGATACAAAATCAAAATCAAAGGAGTCTTTGAATATTTCAGTTATTCCGAAAAGTAGATTGTTAATACCCGTTAGAAGTATTGAACAAAGTTCTACAAATAATGTTTTCAAATATGTTTCTGAATCACTAACTCATAATTCTTCATGGAAAGAATTCAATTGCCATGTTGATAACAGGTTGTTTTCCCATCATCGCAAGTTGGCCATATTGTGGATGGAAGAAACATGTCACCAAATCAAAATGTATCATGGTCAGCATCATCAGGGTCATCACATGCAGATGATTCATTGAATGCATTGGTACATCGTTAGGTCAAGGTGGAAAGAGAGGGAGTTCTACCCTCATCGACTATTTAATTAGTCAAACTTTTGTGGTCAAGTGGAGAGGAATGATTTAGGAGGATCCATCGATCCAATTGCATATGTGTTCGAAGTGTCGTCACCAGTGTTCATAAGTGTCATTCAATGTCGTCATCACTTCAGTTTAGCTTCAACAGATCAACAATGTTGGTTATGATCAGGTTCAGATAATGTTATGGTTTCATGGCGTTCAGTTGATGTGTTGTTGTACCTAGCTATTGACTTATGTCATTGACAATTCCGCCAGGGTTTGGTCGATGACATGTGTTTTTTCATTCAACTTTGCAGGATTTGAGGTTGATATAGTTGATTGTGTAAAAGGATTCAAGTTAAAGTACCTGGTCGATGACATAGTCTTGTCGTCGTCACCAGTGTCAGTTTCAAAGATGTGATGGTCGTCTTCATTCAATGTTGACGAATGTCGCACGGAGACCATAAGGAGGTACCAGGGTCGATTGTCTGGTAAAGGTTTCAGAATCTCCGATGTTGCTGTGCAGAGTCAACATGGGTCTTTGAAAGTTAATGAAACTCCTAAACCTATGGCTAGACCTAAACCCTAACTCCTAAGCTATCCTATTTATCTTTGTTTACCATAATAATTATAATGCACTCTTACCATGTATTAAGCCCTAAATCCTATTCTACACATCTAAACCACCATTCATGCCATTTCCTAGCATATGCTTAAACCTTAATCTATTCCTATTCTAAGCCATTCAAAAACCCTAATGCATTATGGTAAATCCAATTCACGCTACATCTATGTAAAAAAATTCATTGAAAAGCATTGATTCAAGTCCTAAACCTATTACATCCAAACCTATGCTATATTCAAAACACATTACAAATCCTAACTCTAAACCTAACCATCATGCTCCAAAACCTAAGTCCTAAAGCTATGTATTAAAAACATTCAAACATTAATACAAAATCCTCTCGGCCTATTTCATTGTTTAAACAATGCACAACAAATTAAATTACATTACACAGTCCCTAACCACTGGACTAAGCCGCAGCAAGACTATGAATCATGTGACCACATGTTATGACCGTCGGAATTAATAGTCCCTAAACCACAAACTACAACTGTATTGGAACCATAGTCGTGTTGGGGCATGTGATCAGCTATATGTTAAGCTGGCAGGGCTTGAGAACTGCGGACCTTAACCGCGCGGGGAAAATGCAAAACCGTTAACATGTGAACACATCCCGCCAACCGGAACCGCCACCAAGATAACCGTCCGACAAACAGTTTCTCCAGGTGTTCACATTGATTGTTACTGCCTCCACCCGGTTAGCTTCTAGCTAATGGTTTCGGGCTAACCAAAGTCATTTTATGGGTTTTTATTGTTTAGTTTGTTTTAAATTAATTCGAGGACCAACCAACTTATCTTAGGTGGCAAAAAAATACTAAACCAAAGCATATGAACCCCAGAAGTCAGCTGATCCAGTCTAAAGGTGGCCATAGAGGTTATTATGCATCCACAAGCCTATAAGAGGCAAAATTGTCCTTTTAAGGGAGGAGGATAGTTTTCTCAGTTTCGGGAGCATCGGGAGTCGGATTTGGAAACTGTAAGCGGAGTTGGAAAGCTAGTTCAGAGAACTATCTGTTGACAAAGGTTAGAATTTCTTGTGTGCAAGTTTAGTCTGACTAAATCACTATGTAATCAACTTCTTCTTTGCATTCCTAATAAAACGGTCGCCCATCTTGAAAGTGGACCTAGAGACACATTCCATCAGGGATGAACTCCATAATCAATATCGTTGTTTGGTATATCTGTGTTTTCATTGTTTACACTTCTGTTTTGCATCTTTCTTATGGTTTATCAACTGTGGTAAAGTGTTCTGCTCCAGCAATTTTCCTCGTTTTCCGTGCTTTTGGTTTTCATTCAATTCATTTATGGCTAACCAACTCTACATGAGTATTTAATATATGATCATATCAGATCATTTATACACTAGAGGGTTCTCTCTGGTGGATGGAATTCATTACGAGGATACCTTTGCTCCAGTAACAATGTACTCTTTAATCATATCTATTCTAGCATTGTTAGTGCAAATGGGATGGAAGATAAATCAGATGGATGTGAAGACAACATTCCTCAACGGTGATTGAGGAGGAGGTGTATATGAGAATCCATAAGGATTTGAGACCTTCAATAGAGAGTCGCATGTGTACAAACTCAAACAAGTGTTGTATGGACTAAAACAAGCACCCCGTGCTTGGTACACCAGGATTGACAACCATTTCACTGGGTTGGGCTTCACCAAAAGTGAAGCAAATGCGAACCTTTACCATATTATGGTGGAAGGTAAACTGTTGATTATAGTATTATATGTCAATGATTTGATTCTAACAGGTGATGAGAAGCTGACAAAATCTTTCAAAGAGGATATGGAAAGAGATTTTGAGATGAAGGACCTAGGGCTCATGCATTGCTTTCTTGGTATGGAAGTTTGGCAAGGAGATGAAGAACTATTTGCCTCTTAGGGAAAGTATGCCAATGAGATATTAAAGATGTTACACATGGAGAGAAACAAACACATGCAGACTCCTCTAGCAGGTAATTGGAGGAAGGAGGATGCTACTTCAGGTGAAGTAGTGGAGGTTACTATTTATAGACAACTTGTGGATTCACTTATGTATTTGGTGAACACACAATCCGACATGTGTTTTACAGTTCACCATCTTAGTCAAGCGATGGTTAATCCAACCAAAATCTATTGGAAGGCAACTAAACATGTGTTGAGATACCTCAGGGGCACCATTCAATTTGGTCTTTGGTATGGATGGACAGAGGGAGTGAAGCTTCAAGGCTTCACAAATGTTGATTGGCTACGGAGTCCATCCAACAAAAAGAGCACATTAGGAGGAATATTTAGTATTGGGTTAGCAACAGTTTCTTGGTACAATAGGAAGCAGAGATCAATTGCACTTAGTTCGTCAGAAGTAGAGTACATGGCTGCTAGTCAAGAAGCTTGTGAGGCTATATGGATGAGGAAGATCCTTGTTAGGTTATTTGGTCAGCAGATGGATCCTAAAGAGATTTAATGTGACAATCAGGGTTGTATCAAACTCTCTAAGTATCCAGTTTTTCATGATTGGTCTAAGCATATCAACATCTGGTATCACCATCTACGAGATTGTGCGCATAAGAGAATCATGTTGTGGAGTACATTCCTACAGAGGAGCAAGATCTATATATTTTGACAAAGTCATTTTCAAGATGCAAATTCGAGTTTCACAGAGGTAGGATCGAGGTAGCAGATAATTTCTTTCTTGTTGAGCGGGAGTGTTGAAAAATGCAACAAGAAAATCCTAATTTAATTTTGTCCTTGAATTAAATTAGGAATTAAATTGTAATTCTAATTCTCATAACAACTTGTAATAGTTAACTAAGCTAATTTGACTTATTTGGCTCAGTTAATTCATGTTGGGAGTCTATCTAGAGTCATGTACAGTGGTTCTTAAATTTTAGGGGCCCAAGTTGAGTTTATTTTGAGTTGTAATTATTTAATTTATTCTAACTAGGTTAAACTCAGTTAAACTAGTTCCAACTGATGGAGGAATTAGTGGGAGATTAAGTAGTGAGGTGTAACCAAAATTGCTCGATTAGCAAACTGAAGATTCACTCATAATTAACTCATGCATGTCAAATTAGAGAAATACCTAGTTGATATTGGAGTTCAGGGACAATGTACTATCAGTTGTATAATCATCCGAATTGTACAGGTGGTGTATGAAATTAGAGGAAGGCCTATGAGAATTGTGTAGTTCATTATTGAGGAATTTCCCAATTAAATATGGGCTAATTCCCTAGGAAACTGCTCAAGGAAATAGGAGCTTGGCAGGCAACATATTTGGCTAAGTATTGGCTAGAGCTTGTTTGTGAAGTAGTGAGATAGATCGAGATAGTGCAGAGATTGCTCGAGCTTGAGCAAAGCTTTATAATATTCTCATATTTTTTATTAATGAAATATACATATAACAAGGGTTTTTATCTATCGCTTTCCCCATAAAATTATTGTGTTCTGTGTGATTGAATGCTTTCTCTTGTATGCTTCATGATTTCATTGATCATTTATTGTTTTCACTGATGAGTAGAATAGTTTCAAGTCAATATTTTTAGCATATTACAATCTGCAATTTGAATCTACAAGGAATATCTATAGTTGAAGAAATAATAACTTGATAAATTATATAGATTCCTAAGTTATTTCTATACATTTGTTTTTGACATTTTGGAAAAGATAGGCTTTAGCAGTCACTTATGTGAAAATTTCAACTACTAACCATGTCACCTACCCTAGTAGTTCTTTAGGACAAGTGCAATCAAATGTGGAGTTTCTTTTTTAAGTTATCATGAACCAACTGTCCAAAATATATATTGTTTTTGTAGTAGGTTCATTATCAGGTTCTTTTTGTGGTTACAATAATTGTTATTGCAATTCTTCTCCAAGGAACAAGTTGTATTATATTTTGGAACTCTTCTAAGTAACCAACTAGAAATTCTAACCTCTCCTAGAATTAAGTATTATGTGAAGGGTATTTGGTCTTTCCTAGTGCAAGTCAAAACCTGAATGACATGATTTAGTATACACTATGGTTCTAATTTCCACATTCTAGACTATAATGTTGCTTCCCAAGTGTGTATGCATATGAGTGTTAATTACAATGAGGGCCTTTAAATGTGGACTTTCTTCTTGGATTGTCTTGAATTAAACCCCTTTGCAGGTATTTTATTGTATTCATTATTTGTTCCTATTATTTTGAGTCATCAATGGATGTATCTTAAAGCTTGAAATTTTTCCATGGTGTATCAAAAAGCTCGCATCTAGAATTTGTGGGTTGTAATCAACCTTATTCATTTGTCCATATGTAATTGTTCCATGGTGTACCAAAAATCTTGCATCTAGAATCTGTGGGTTACAATCAGCCTTCTTCATTTGTCCATTTGTTCTCTTTTGTCCATTTCAATTTTAAATATATACATGTAATTTTTTTTAAATTTATATAATAGTTAGAGAATTTGTAGAGATAAATTGGAAATTTCTTTTACCCAACAAACCCTTTAGTTGGAAAAAAATAGGACTAATTGTAATATTAATAGAATTTTGCAGATTTATCTAATTAATATTGGAAGAATAGAAATGTTTAAGTTGTATCATATTGATGGATTCCAATGCACTAATATGAAAAATAATAAGTGTAATTTCATCACAGTTAGGGACAAAGTTGTATCATATTGATGGATTCCAACACACTAATATGAAAAGTAACAAGTAGAATTTCATCATAGTTAGGAACAAAGTTGTATCATATTGATGGATTCCAACACAATAATATGAAAAATAACAAGCATAAGTTCATCACAATTAGAAACAAAGTTGATCATAAGAGCTGGAAGGAGTAGATAAAATTTCATCCATTGTTTTTGTAGTTTTGGTTCATTTCCCCTGCTTATTTGAGCTATGATTTTATCATTCTAATCATCTTATTTTTTATTATTATGTGTTCCCTCCCTAACTCATTCTTATCAATGTAATGACTTATTTTATGCCAAACAAAAAGGTAATCAAGATCCGTGGGAGTCAAGGCACCCATTGTTGCACTCATAAGTAATGCCTCTGAAGTACCATAAAACATGATTTGCTACCTTCCAATACAATTTTGTTGGACTAAACATAGCTTGAATAAGTTGGTTGACTGCATAACACATATTTGGTCATGTGTTCAAAAAATACATCAGTGAACCCACTAGCTGCAGGTAAATGGTAGTATCAACCTCTTCACCTGAAGTGGAATTCTCCGTCCTCTAGTTCATCACTAGAGGTGTCTCCATGGGTTAAAACTCTCCATTTGAAATATCTACAGTATATCGGTGGCATACTTACCTTGAGACACAAAAAAATCCCCATCACCTTGCCATACTTTCAGCTTGAGGAAGTAATACATGAGACCCATGTATTTCATCTCAAATTCCCTTGCAAGGTCCTCCTTATAAGAGTTGATCAACTGCTCATTGCCTGTCAATATTAAATCATCAGCATATAAAATGATGATAAGAAATTTACCTTCTACCAAAATATGAAAGACGTTTGCATCTACTACAGTTTTGGTGAAGCCCAATCTAGTGAGATAACTATCAATATGATTGTACCAAGCTCGGGGTGCTTGTTTGTGACTGCACAATTCTCGCCTGAGTCTACACACATGAGACTCCCTATAAAATGTCTCAAAGCCTTCTCTTTTCTCTATGTAAACTTCCTCCTCAATAACACCATTGAGAAATATTGTTTTTACATCCATATGGTGGATCTTCCACCCCATGTGGATAGCCAGTGCAAGAATTGATCTAATGGATGAATACCTTGCAACGGGAGAAAAATTTCCTCATAGTCAATTACCTCAACTTGAGAGAATCCTTTGACCACATATATGGCATTATACTTCTCTATGCTCCCATATTCTACATTCTTAACTTTGAAGATCCATTTCAAACTCACAAATAATTTTTCTTGCAATCTTGGGACTACTTCCCAAACACTATTCTTTATAATGGATATGCATTCTTCCACCATTGAATCAACCCAAACTAGTTTCTCAAATGCTTCCTCAAAATATGATGGTTTAGTCTCTACAAGATCAGTCATTAGAGTCATGTAACAAGTGTACCTCTTAGGTGACCTCCTTTTCCCACGCAAATTTGAAAGAGCTCCCACATCTCCCTCACATCTTACACCAATCTTTCAAATTTTGTGGTTCTTTTTCTACCTTCTCTGTATGGTTTTGATTGAGTGGATGTCTCCACTTTGCCTCCTCTATGCTCCCCCATTTGTGGCCACTCCAAAACTTCCTGAGACACCTCCTTTGGACCTAAAAGATCCTCTTCTAGTTGGATTTGAAGCTCCCTCTCAAGAGATCATCCCATTGATTTCTCCTCATCAACCTTTACATACCTTCACACAAATATCATTATGAGGGAAATTAAGTACACTCATTAATTATGTGGAGTTTTGGTGTAACCCAAAAAAACTCCCAACTTTGTTGTCGGCTGAAGTTTCTTCCTCGAATCTTTGGAGACATGGAAGGAAACAAAGGCTCCAAAAATTATGAAATGAGACACATCCATATTTCTCCCTGAGAAGCCCTCCTCTATTGTAATCATACCAAGAATTCGATGAGGACTCTAGTTCTGCAATTATATTGTTGTGTTACATGCATCTGCGCACAAATGTAGTGGCAGGCCTTGGTCATGTAACATAACTCTCACAGCTCCCACAATGCTCCGATTCTTTCTCTCAGCCACCCCATTCTACTGTCGGTTGTGGGGATCTGTCAGTTCTCTTTGAATTCCTTCTTTGGCACAAAATTCCTTGAATTCATTTGAAACATACTCACCTCCATTGTTGCTCCTCAGATCCTTCACCTTCTAGCCAATCTCTTTCTCAACTAGTTCCTTGAATTCTACAAATTTTAATAATGTCTCATCCTCCTTATGAATGAAGAAGATCCAACACTTTCTTGAGAAATCATCAATAAAAATGACATGGTATTTATGTATGGGAGTGGAGGTTGTCGAGGAGGGTCCACAAAAATCAGATTGAACTCCCTCCAAGACTACATTTTCTTTGTTGTATTGATCATGGAATGTGGATTTTACATACTTCCCCAAGATACAACCCTTGTGGACATCTTCTCAAGTGATCCTTTAAGGAGGCCAATGGTTATTTGCTGCATAATTTCAAGGGCATCATCGTGCAAATGACCAAGTCTTATATGTTAGAGTTCACCAACATCTCAAATATGCACTTTTTATGCCTTATTTCTTAATGCAGTGCAATATTCCACATCAATTTTGTATAGGTTCTTCACATAAACCCCAGTCTGCTTCACCTGCCTAGTGCCTATGTGTCTCAGAAAGGATTTCCCTTTATTGAGGATTACATCATTACCATGGTATTCCAAAACTACTACAGAGATGAGGTTCTTCTTCAAGCCTGGTGCAAACATGACATCTTTGAGGCAAAGAGGGGATGTCAACTCCCTCTTAAAGGTTAATGTACCAATCTCAGTAGCACTATACCTTCTTTCGTCCCCAAGCTCAATATGCATCTAGATATCTTTCTCCTCCAAGTCACTGAAAAAATATCTACACCTTGTCATGTGGAATGAGGAACCTGAGTCCAAGTACCACACACTCCCCATCACAGTGTTTGCCATGCATATGATCAGGGTGAAGTCTAACTTGAAATGTGAATCCAATGCTTCACCTGCTACTACTCCTTAGTTCTTCTTGCTAGAATTTTTATTTGGACACTTTGTATCATAACGCCAAAATTCATGATAATTGAAGCATTTTATTTTGGAAAAGTCTTTCTTCGTGGTCATTTGGTTTGATATTTCTTTCCTTTTCCCTTCCCGCCCTTCCCAACCAATGCAAAATTTTCTTCATCCTCTCTCTTGGATGAATCTCCATGTATGGTATTTTTCCATATTTCTTCTTGTACCAAATCAGACCATAAGTGTTCCAAATTTGGTAATTTCCCCCTCTCGTTCACTGAGTCTTGGTAGTTATGCTAGGATTTTGAAAGGCCTAGAAGAACTAGGCTCACCATGTCATCTTCTGCAACATTCACACCAACCCCTCCAATCTCATCTCAAACTTGTGTAAATCTGGAGAGATATTGTAGAATAGTATCATTCTTATGCATCTTAAAGTTTGTCTTTCAGAGCCAATTTTCTATGGTCACTGTTATTTCGAATAGCTGAGTTAGTGCCTTCCACATAGCGAATGGTGTCTCTTTTTCATGGATATTTGAGACAATGTGGTCTCTCACTCCCTCTTGGATTATTCTCCTCACCTTGGTTGTATCTTTATTCCATTGGACTAGGTTCTAGGAATCAACCAATCCAGGTTTTGGAATATTTGTCTTGACATGATCCAACAATTCATTATCATCAAGCACTGCCTCCATGCAATTCTTCCAGGAAATAAAATTTTAGTTTCCTTCTAAGGCATACTCTAATCTCAGTCCATTGAAGGCCATTCTCCCAACTTTGACGAAATCCTGCTACGCTGAAGCTGCAAATTCAAACCTCCTAAGAAACAACTTCGAAATTCTTGTTCTAATTTGAATTCAAGGCTTTGATACCATGTAGAAATTTGATAAAATTTCAACTGCTCAAGAAATTTAATCTAAAATCATGAAACACAATTCTACTATACTAATTTGCAGAATGAAATTCACAGTTTAGAATAACATGCAATAATAAAAAGCACAAATACATAGTGATTTATAGGGGAAACCAACTGGGAAAAAACCCTCAAGATTTTTTGCATTAATCAATGAATTAAGAATCTATTACAATTGCTAGCTCCATCTTTGAGCTCAACTTGCAAAAGAATAATTGTTCTCTTGCTCAATGAACAAGCTCTGCCCAACACTTAACTAATTATTTTCTCACCAAGGCTCCAATATCCTTGTGCAAATCCTGAGGAAATTGGCCCCTATTCTTTAGGAATTTCCTCCAAATTGATTGCACAATTCCCAAGGATTGATCACTGATTGCATGCAACACCTGTACACTCAAGAATAGTCTACGCCTGATGTTACATTTCCTTGGAATCTCCACCACATCTGATCAATTCAAATTCCTTGCAAGCATGAGCTATTTTTGGTTGATTGATCAGATAACTAGATGATCTCTGAGTTACACTGTTGTTCCACTACACAACTGACCTCCAATTAGTTATATTAACTGCTAGAACTAGTTTGAGTGAGTACAAATAGAAATAACTGAACTGGATTACTAAAGTTTAGCAATCACACATGCATAACTGAACTCCAAGCCCTCTAACTCGAATTTCCTGATCTAACTAAGTGACAAGAGCCATGTCACCTCAATTAACTTCCTCCAAGTCATTTGTTCATGTCGAAATTTCAAATTTTCTTAATTGAGCCTTGCTCGCTACACTTCTCAACAAAAACACCATGATTAACAAAATGAATTGGGATTTCAAAAGCTTATGTGGGAGTACTAACCACAATTGCTACACAAGAATTGAGTATTTACAAATTGTTTATGTTGAATTGAGATAGTTATTTTTTGTTGGTTGAAATGAATTTTTGAATATATAAATATATTCAAAGCCCTAAAATACATTAGGACACTCATTCTATATGAAATCAACAATTAAAATCTACCATTGTAACATTTTTCGACATAATTGTATTCAAGAAGAATAAATAAATAAATAAATATTTTAAATCTATATTCTGTGAAAGAAAAAAAAAACAAAAACTATAACTTTCCTTTATAATATATGTTTTCCTCTATGAAAACAAAGAAGTAATATTAATATTTCATAATAAACTTTTGAGCAATGCGAAACATGAAAGGGGCCCATTTCATTATGTTTGATCACTTCTGTACATAATTGCTTTTAGACGCAACAATTCATAGAGCTTGAACAATTATGATGTTTAACAATATCAACCTTTTTTAGTAATAAAGAGTTACTAATACAACTCACTTAGATATCTACATTTGTGAATGCTCACACTTATGTCCCTCTCACTCATGAGATTCTTAAATATCTACATTTGTGCATGCTCACACTTATGTCCCTCTCTCACATAAGATTGTTTATAACTCCATAAATATTTTTTGTTTGATAACTCCTAGCATAAGTGCTAGTCTTCGAGGATTGTGAGCCCTTCAATTGATTATGTAGCTCTTCATCTACCGTTTTCTTTAATGCTTGATTTTTCAACTTCCGGGTTCAACATTCTGGTGTGAACTCATGTTACCCAGCTTTGGAGTGCATGTTGGATGCATGATTAAGTGGACATTGTCACGTTTTTGTTGAAGGTTATTTTAATTACTCATGCACATCTTCCTTTATTGCACCTTTAATCAGTGCCAATTCCATGTACATCAACATTTTGTGACCATCAAGACTCTGTGATGGCTTAGTTCTGATCCATTAAGTGGAGGAAACCTTCAAACAAATGAGGCATGTTCTTAGCTTGTTATTAAAATTCTTGGCTTTCATATTGTATTTCAGTCACTAAATATGTAATTATAACATCTCTTTTTTTACGAATTAGATTATCTAAGTCTATTGTTTTCAGTGCAATATTATTATTGTTTTGGTCTCTAAAATATTTTAGATGAAATATTTTCACACTTTCCAAGCATGAAATTTTTTTACTTCAATAATATTTGGTTGTTAAGTGATTCTAAATATTATGAAAGCAAAGAAACTAGAAAAAAACTTGTATTCATGAACCAAACTTCTGCAATATTGGTAATTTTTGAGTTTAAGTTGTTTGTGAGAGATATTCAACATAACTTTTGATGGTGATTATCTTTTTCTTATGCATTGTTTCCTTCCATTATAAATGTAGTATAGACAATTTAAGAAGCTATTTTCCCTCATTTTCTTTCTAAAAAACAATTATCAATGTTAGTTAATTATTGCTTTCCACATTCCCCCCCACTCCTATCCACTTCTCTCCCTATTAATTTTTCCCTAACAAATACACCTTGCCATTGATGTAGAGATTGAGCGGTTTAAAAGGCATGAAGAGTGTAGATAATGAATTTGGATAAGCAGGAAATTTCTACACAACTGTAAGTCTTGCGAAGAGTTTTTAGTTTCTTACATGTATCATAAGTAATATTCAATCACAACACTAGTTTTTTTTTCCTTTTCTTTTTACCATTGCATTTGTTTTTCATGAGGAGTAATTTAAAGCCAGCGAAGGTCCTTCCAATTAGATGCACCATATCCATGTTGAAAGTTGAAGCCATCCCCATGAAATAAAAAAAATGTAGTCTCAAAATAACATTGACAAATGTCAGGGATGTAATTATTTTGACCAAAAAGAACAATTCTTGAGCAATATCAATGATCCCTATTCTTGACTTGCTTTGGAAAATTTCCAGTTATTGAAATTTTAAAAATTCTTTGTAAACATTTCAAGATATTTTCAATGGTATTCACTTTTTATATCATATTCTCCAAAAGAAGTAACTTTTGATATCAATTAATTTGTGTGCAGTATCTTCAATCTACCTTAAAATGAGTCCAATTTCTTTCTTTCTCCACATTGTGCATTTTCATATGAAGATACTAACAAATATTAGCATGGATATGCTAGTTCTCTATGTGCTAATATAATTCTTGACCATTGGTTAGCTATACAAAATTTCATTTTGATTGATAAAGGGAATTGAAACATCCTCCTTGAGACTAGGAAGCAAGCAAACTCTTTTTGTATTTCATAGTGAAGTGATGAAAGATTTCCCTTACTGTTGTTGGATTTCTTTTTCTACTCTGTAAAAGTATACATGCATTTCTCATAGAATTTTTCTCATTATACCATGATCTAATTCAAACTTTTAGTACAATGAAATGAGATGATAAAGGAATTATATTTGCAAGACTTTTTTCCATTCTTTATTTTTATCGAAATTTTCCAAATTCTAATTTTTTTTTTTTAAATGTGTGAATAACTTTCTCTTAATTTCAAAGAATCAAGGTTATATAAGTATATGAAAAATTAGTATATAATTATTTTTTTCAAATAATAAAAGTCAACAACTTGATAAAAGAGACGGGCTCGCAACCTCTTAGAGAAGTATGTTACATAATGGTAAATTTATATATAAATGCTATAATAGAATAAGAAATGCATGCTATGGGTTGATTATCATAATAATGACATTTAAGTGACTTTAGTTATCGAAATCCCACTGAACTTCACGCCCGGTGAGTTGCTTCTTGCGCAAAAGGGTCATTTTCAATGTTGAAAACCTCTCGCACTTTTTCAGGGGTTTTACATGTCAAAATTGAACCAACAAAATTTCAATAGACCAAGTCGAGAAGAATCCTAATATTCAGATAATGAGAATACCATAGTGCTTGGAGGGCCCAACAAAAAAACCATTAGTGGTTCAAGAGACCCTCCCTCTTGTTTTTAAAATCGGGAAGGGGGTCCCTCAATTAATCTCTGTTGTTGATTTCGTGTAGGTGGTATTAGCATGGATCCAAACAAGAGACCTCCCCTAGTTAAAATTTTGTGGGGCAAGGGATCCCTCACATCGTCAGATCACGCTGGTCTTGGGCACATTCCATTTTAGTTGTTGATCATGAGTCCAAAATAATCATCTTCAAAATCAGATTGATGTTGTAAAATGCAAACAATCACATTGACTCTACATTGCAGTATTCCCCCGAGAAATCATAAAAACCCATACAAACCACTATTGTTGAGTCGAATCAGCGTTGGCTCTGGTATTTCAGAAGCACGAGATACACCCAACAATGCCTCAAAACCATTGGTTTGAAGTGATTTAGCAACAAAGCTATAATTAGTATGTTGATATGGGCCAATCTGATACACAATGTTGATGGTTCTATTGTAAATCGGATAACATTTTCACGTAATAAATCAAATTTCCCTATAGATTTTGTATTCATCTACACTTTATTGACGTGTCTTTGCACCTTCTACTGTAAATGCTAGTTTACTAGATTAAACATAAAATTAAAAGTAAGATCAATCATTTAACAAATAGAATTAGAGAAAACGATAATAAATCAATAAAAGTATTATTAAATTTAACAAATCATTTAAAAAGAGAAATTTATGAGATGTAGATTTCAAATACTTTAGCCTCCTTTATCGATTAATTTCTCCCTACAATATTGTTATAAAGAAAACCTATTTGTAGATAAATATTATAGATGAAAAAAACTCAATAATTAGCCCAACAATTTTTAGAATAGAGAAAGCAATAAACAAGAGTTTCTAATTAATCTATAATTGAATCCCAACAACATAACTTTGAATAATTAAAGTGTTTTCCTTTCTCATTTGACTGCACTAAAAATTTATTTATAGCATGGTATATCCATTATATTTCTTGGCCGCTATGCACGTTAAATGAAGTATGAGGGTAAAGGTTTTCCATGAAAGGATGAGCAATTAAATGTTTATGGAAATGTTGGAAGCTCTAGCCAACTAAAATGCCTCTTCCATGCCATTTGGGTTTGTTCTCGAGCATTTATGTGTTATGCATTTATGTGTTATGGGATTGTATTATTTTATTGGAGTTATTTATTGAGGTGGAGGAATTACTTGGATGATCAAAAGTGGTCCGAATTTGGGTAAAAATATTTCAAAAAATCTTGTAGAGATTTTGTTTGAATCATGTTTTTCATGGTGGGAATAGATTTAACACCATCAAAAACTTTTAGTACGCTTAAAATCATGAATTTTAACAGTTTTTACTTGGATTTACAAAAATCCCAGCCAAATTTTTTCAAAATATAACCAGAATTTCCATAACTTTCTAGGAAAAAAATATAAAATATAATCGTTATACTATAAAATAGGCTTGCACAAGTTTTACGTGTATTGTGTGAGCCGTCAAAGGGTTGTTGCACATGACCCCTGGGAGAGTCCTTTGATGAGCAGATCCTTCTTCGTAGTTCATGAATGGTTTAGAGCCTATAATCGACTATGTTTATCTTAAAATTAGGGTTGCACTAAGTTGTGAGTCGTCGAAGGGTTATCCCATGTGACTTATGGGAATGTAGCTTTCATAAATAAATCATACTTATCTCATAAATTATCTATAAAACATGTAGTCGATTATATTTATATTAGTTATAGTCGATTTGTGTTTCTTATAATACTTAAATATAAATTATAGTCGATTTGTGTTTCTTATTATGCTTAAATATAAGTTATATTCGATTGGTGTTTCTTGTAAAATAAAATAAAATAATAATGTAGTTATTTTGATTATTTGAATTAATTAATAAAAAATAAAAATTTACTAATTAATTTTCAATAATATACTTAACACAATCCACCAATCTCTTCCCCCTTTTATTTCTATATATAATAGATTTAAATCATTTAAAGAGATAATGAATCCTTGTATTCAATTAACACAAACCACCAATCTCTTCCACCCTTTATTTCTCTATATATAATATATTTAAATCATTTAAAGAGAGAATGAATCCTTGAATTCAATTCATATTTTTTTTTTTTTTTGGAGATAATGAGTACTTCTCATGCAAATCTAATTAAAACCTATCAAATAACTTTTAAATGAGATTATTAATAAAATTATTTGAATATTAACATTATTACAATTGAAATCAATATAAATATCATAACAATGGATGATATTGAATTTAGTGAAAATGTTGTCTTTGATTAAAGAAATTTAATAATATAAGATATTTAGCTAAGGTAGTGTTATGGAATGAAATATAATAGATAACTTTAAACTAAATAAGGATGTGGGATGAAGTTTTTGATAATTTAGAGGAAAGGGCGTGGTTACTCTATCAGGGTTTAGGGATTTCGTTTATGGGTTAAGTATAGAGGAACATGGGTTTCGTGTTGGCAGCGATATTTTTATGTAATAATTTTTGGGACATTTCTTTTGGATAAGGTTTAATGGTGGATAAGAATGCCTAAACATGGGAAAAAGAGGATTAGGTTTAAGCCAAGGATGGTATTTTCAAGTTGGATGATGATTTTCAGGTTGGATGATGATTTTAACAATTTAGACTCTTTTGATTTAATTTATGGCTCTCAAGGTATTGGTCTTGGTTGTAGGCCCTTACTTTCCCGATGTAAATTGTTGATTCTCAAGGCTGGAAGGAACTATTATTGCAAAGTTGATGCACCGATAAAGGTGAGACCAGCTAGGGCATTATCTATGGTGGAAAAAAATGATGGCTTCCTACCCTAATAAATCTTTGGACATTGCTCTAAAGAGACCTTACTCTTTGTGACAAAACAAGGGATGGTTCGAAGCACAAGAGCAAGGAGCACAAAAGACATATTTAGTACATGTGGAGAAGCTCCCATTAGTGTCGGGGAAGGATGTCAATATTGCGATGGTGGAGAGATTTTCCTCCAAAACTCTCATAGGTCATCTCAATTTGTTAAATTCATATTTTTCTATGTTGTTTCAATTACTTTTAGCCCAATTCAATTCTTCAATTAGCAATCTTTTCAATAAAAAATAATATTTCCAATCATCAACAATAATTGAAGATATGACATAAATGCAACGGAAAATGAGACAAATAACAAATCAACAAGAGACAACATATTTGGTCAAAGACCAAGGAAAAACCAACTATGGGGAAAACCCTTTGAAATTATTCTTCTTATTATATTGTCACAAAATGTCCAGTAGAGAATACAATGAGTCCAATACAAAATCATCCAGCAAAATTAACCCAACAACATTCTGAAATGTGTTCCTAGCATCAATATAGAATGAAGACAAATTTTCCTGTTTGCGGTCCACTGCGATCAATTGCAGTCAGATGTCAAATTCAAACCCTAGAGCTCAACCGCACGGAGGAAGAAGTATGTGTGTATTTGATACCTTCCAATTGCATGGAAAATTATGCCAACCTATGGTTGTAGCTGAAAATTGCCTATATTTGGCCTACAGTCAGAAACCAAAATCCTAAAAGACATGCGAGCTTTGGAACCTATAATATCAGACCTGTAAAAAACAATTTCCTTTACCCAGCATAAGACCTGTGTGGACCAATCAATGAGAAAAGAAGAAGAAGATGTTTTGTGATGTCCAAATGAGCTAAAGGTCACTTGTATTTTAGGCTTCTAAGGGTGTCCATTTACTTATTAGGTCCAACCTGATCAAATGTGCCATTGTGGGATTCAATTAAAAAATACACTTTCCCTTTTCCAAATTGAGCACTTCAATATTAAACATTAATCCTATTGAAAATACTAATCTAGTCCCATGATTGGAATTTGTCACTGAGCTACCAAATTACACTCCCTCTCATCGAGGGAGAAATTCCAACTGCATCATGTAATAATCATGTGTATCTTGTTGTACATCATGCCCCATGTCTGCTCAACTCTATCTTCTAAAACATTCTCAAATCTAAAGAAGAAGAATTATCGGGGAGCATTAGCTACCACCCTTTATAATGTCGGAGAGCACATCTCAATCCAAAACAAATTTAGGGAGCACATCTCAACTTGAAACAACATCAGGGAGCACATCTAAACCCATAATCTCATGGGGGAGCAAAACATCTTCTACCCCATATCGAGTAATAGGAGTTAAAGGGGAGCACATCTCAACCCATCCTATTTCCCACTGATCTTCCCAAAAATGACCCTCAAGAGTCATGTGGTAGAACACCTGCATCATAATCAACACATCAACAAGAGACACCAAATTTGGTGAATGACTAGGGAAAACCCTTCGAAATTATTCTTGCTATTATATTTTCATAAAATGTTCAACAAAGAGTACAATGAGCCCAATAAAAAATCATCCAAAAAAAAATTAACCCAACAACATTCAAAAATATGTTCCCAACATCAATATACATCAGAGACAAATTTTCTTGTTTGCGGTCAAATGTCAAAATCCAACACTAGAGCTCAACCGTATGGAGGGAGAAGTATGTGTGTGGTTGAGAGCTTTCAACTGCATCAATGATTTTGTCAACCTGTGGTTGTAGCCAAAAATTTCATGTGTGCAACCTGTGATTGGAAAGAAAAACCCTAAAACGTGTACAAGCTTCGGACTCTGTAATTTCAGACTTGTACAAAATTCTTTCCTCGACCTAGGCTCAGATTTATGAAAACCAATCAATGAAGAAGAGAAGAAGAAGATGCTTTGTGATGTCCAAATAATATTGAGGTCGCTTGTATTTATATGCTTCCAAGGGTGTCCATTTTCTTGTTAGGGCCGACCTGATCAAGTGTGCCATTGTGGGCTTTAATTCAAATATACACTTTCCCTTGTCCAAATCCAGTGATTCAATAGTCAAAATTGGTCCTCTCTAAAAGAGGAATCTAGTACCATGGTTTGAATTTGTCACTAATCTTCCAAATTAACATGATTTCAAGGCTCTTAACTAGGTAGAATGGGTGGAATGGATCCATGTGCACTAATAACCCATTTTGGGTTATAGCTCTAGGGTTAACTTGTTAGTCAAATATTGGTTATGCTTCTAGCTCCTAGATACTAATAATTTCTAAGCCATAGATTCTTGATCGTGGATCTCTCATTTTTCAAAGTGGCGCCCTTCCTTTAATCCTTTAAAGGAAAATAGATATGTGCGTCACCTATGGCTCCTACTTTGTGGGTTCCCTCTGGAACTGTGGTCTTGCAAAATTTTCATGAACATCGTTAAGAAGGTGGGTAATTTTGTGCATTTTGATGATCAAATTCTTGTGGATGGAAAAAAGAATGGTGTGGGTGTTAACAGAGTTTGACATGACCCTTGATTTTCCTAGAAAATTGGATATTTGTTGGGGTGATAGATCTTTTACTCAATCATTTGATTATTGGAGAGTCCCATTTCATTGCATGCAGTGTTGAGAAACAAGCCATTTAAATGACCTTTTCTCTGATGTTTCGAGGTGTCCATGGAGGAATTCTCCTGAGATTCCTTAGAAACCATCCCATGTTATTTCTATGAAGCCTTCAGAAGTTTTTTCTATTAAGGATGAGGATTCATAATGTTTGGAAGGAAGGTGAGTTTATCACTTCCTTTGAGCAGCATCAAGCGTAAAATAATCCTATGGAATAGAGACATTATTATACCTTCATGAGTAAGTTAAAATTTATATTCCCATATTTCTATAATTTTTTATCTTCTAAATTAGAATTAAAATTCCTTGTAGATGTCGAAGAAAAATTTGTTTCGAGTCCGTCAGAGAATGTTTTTTATTCAGGTATGAATGATGAGCCTTGTGTTTTAGAAAATGAAAATTTGGCATCTCTTTTTGATATTGTAGGGTCTAATGTTATGGATTTATATTTTACCCCTATGTCATCACTTTCTTGTATGGGCTTTTTTCCTCTTGAGAAATTATGGTTAAGCTCTGTGGATGATCCCAAGAAATTTTCTCATTTAAAGGAGAATGTAAAGGCTGGCTCAATTCCTGACAAATTCCTCTTGAAATCATTTATGTTCCCTTATATGGAGTTTCATTCTAGGGTGACTTAATCATGCCTTTTTATAGTGAAGGTGTTGAGTCTTCAAACTCTGTTTCGATAATGGATTCTTTTTTACCTTCCTTTAAATATTTCCTAAATAAGTCTCTCTTCGTATTTATTCCTCAATAGTCCTTTGAAATCCATGTGATACCTCTACTCCCTCAAAAGGGAATGATAGTCTGGAAAACACCCAACAACGTGTTACCATCCATAAATCTCATATGGGTAAGGGATGAAAGCTTAGAGATGGTGTTGTACAAGGGGTTATGCCTATTTTTTGGTGTTCACTAGATGACTTGGATCATTTTGTTTCCTCTAATGAAGAAAAGGCCCTTCAAGTTGGATGGCCTTCTATAATCTCATGAATTTTTCAATCCTTCAATTTAAGAGAGGTTGTGGGTGCTCCAAAATTTCTAGCCCTCAAGAGATTATTTAGTATTGTCAAAGCAAATTTCATTCTTATACAAGAAAAGATGGTGGATGGTCAAAAAGTTAGGAATGTTATTTTAAAGTTTCTTCGTGGGTGGTAATGTTGTTATGTAGATGGAGGGGACCTTTATATAGGTTTATTATTGGCTTGAAATCCTAAGGCTGTCTCTTTCTCTCCATTCCTCACCTATGCAAGGATCCTTTCTGAGGGACATTCCAGAGGAGTGAACCAAATGGTTAAAGTGATTAAATTTTATGGACCATATGATAGAAGACAACAATTCTGGGAGGATTTTTCTATGTGAGGGCTCTTAAAGGAGAATTATTTGATTTTTGGAGGGGATCTAAATCTTACTTTATTCTGCCCATGAGGTTTGGGGGGCATACCCTAGGCTAGACCCTTTATCAAGTCATTTCTCCCATATTTTCCAAGAGGCTGGATTGATTGATATAACACCTTTCCCCCTAGTTCCTACTTGGAGGAATGGTAGGACTAGGGTGGTAGGATTGGTGAAGAGACTAGATAGATTTGTTGTTTCTAAAGATCTTGCTATGTTTGTGAGTAGATACATATCTCGGGTGGTAAATGTGTACCTTTGATCATATGCCTATATGCCTTGAGATGGATTTAGATGGAACTAAAAATCCCTCCCCCCCCCCTTACATTTAGTCACTCTTGGTTATTAAGAAGAAGACTTCTTAGTATTTATTATAGAAAAATGATGAAAGTTGAGTTAGTTTGAGGGACTATCATCCATGGAAAACTAGTATTTAATCTAAAAATATTAAAAAAGGGAAGAAATTAGGTGGGATAAAAAACAACAATTGATCCTAAAACATGAACTATTACATAATCAAAGAATTTTTCATATTGTGTGTCACGGGTTTTATCATAAGAACATAAAGTTGAATGAATTTCTTAGGGAGACAATAATGGACATGCCCATTTTGTAAATTGCCTCTTGTAAAAATTGTAAATATTCCTTGTAATTATTTGGCCACAATTAATTTTCTAAGATATAGGGACACATATTTTAGAACTTAGGGACGGAGATTGCTTGAGAAAACTAGTTGTTTTAAATGTTCGTAAAGGAAAATGATTGTTGCATTTAATGGAGTTGGTTGTGTTATTAGTTTATCTAAAAATAAGGATGTAACCATGTTTCTATCAGGAAAAAACTACAAGCAAATAAAATGACAAAAATTAAAGGGGAGGATGGGTTGCATTGTCCACGAAGGGGGGGTCTGCGTAGACCACAAAAGGAGGAGAAATTATTTTTTTTTGAAACGATAAGGAGAAAATATCCTTAGTCAATGAGAACAAAAATGAGATTTGGATGTTGGGGGAGGTATGTGAAAATATAGAGGATTCATCTGCTTAAAAAATGTTGAGTAGCAAGAAATAGGGCATCGCGAGATTGAGAGGATTGGTTGTGAAAATATTATTCAAAGGAGAACGCTTTGTTGATAGCTCGCTAAGTAAACTAAGAGGGTATGTTGAGAGAATATCATAGAGCAGGCTTTCCTAAGGTTGAGGAAACCACTAGGAATCCCTTGGATTGATGAAGCTATTGGTCAGGAGATGAAGACCATGCATTAAAAGCCCTTTGAAACCTTTCCACTAGTCTTCAAGTTAAAAGTAAATAAAATCAAATTCATATAATAAGGCTGATCTGTAAACTGTGGTTGATATTCCATTGGGCAGTTTGTCACAACAGATCTGATAATATTATATTAAAAATATGAAATTCTACACTATTACAGTTTCATTTAATTTCTAGATCTGTAAAATTAAATCAAACAGAAAATTAGAGAACGAAAAAATAAACTCACACACACATAATACACAAGATATGCTCTATGGGAAACCCTTTCAGGAGAAAACCCAGCTCGAAGGTGAGGTTGCTTCGCTCTCTTTCTCTGTCTAGAAATATGGTTGCATATACAAAGAAGTAATGTCTATGGCCCATGGGCTGCTATAGTGCACAGATCCTCTTTGTGTGCTCTACCTCCTATCTCTCATGGCTATCTTTTCTCAACTATAGAACAAAATGATCTCGAAAGAAAGGAATGCCTCTCCCTCCTAGTGGCTCGGTTATAACATGGCTTGATGGCCTACTAGTGGTTAAGTTTGACTACATCAACTCTTAACTAGAGTTACAAAATATACTATTCTAGAGTCTTTTACATAATGAACATGTAGCTAGCCCCTTTTCTATGAATAATGGGGGCTAATGCGGCATCCTCCTGACCTATAGGTGTGAAAACAGGAAGGTCAACTTCTGAGTGGCATAACCTTTTCATATGGACTTTGATTAATGTGATTCTTGCACCGTTGGAAAGCTCTATGTGTGTAGAATAACATGAAAAGTTGTGGTGCCTATGAGAAAAAAATTTACCCCCAAAAATTGTCGTTTGGTGCATCAAAATGCTCTCGAAAGGTTTCAAACCTCGTTTTGCCAAACTGGGTCCTGCTAGTAAAAATGGTCCCGTGAGTTGATTCCTCCACTTTTTCCACTCCAAATCCATTGAGATGGATTACAAAATATAATGATCCAATTCAGATCACACCTACCCATTTTTGGAGGCGTTTGGTCCCCAAAAGCTTTTACTAAATGAGGTGAGGAAATTTTTCCTCCACCTTCTCTCTGGTGTACCATTTAGTTTTGCCTGGAAGTTGTCCCTTCAACCAAATCTACCAAAGGTCTTGTTGCCCTTGTCTTATAGTTATGGACCTCTTTTGCAAAAATGTATCTTCTGTCAACTCTTCTTGAGCATCCGGTGCAAAATCCTCCACAGAAGGAAGCACTTGTTCCTCTTCCTCATCTAGCATGGAAGGCTCATAGAGTTTCAAATTCTCTACAATTACAACTGAGTAAATGCTCATATATGGTGGTAAATTGAGTCGATAGCCATTATCACCCGCCTTTTCCAATATCTCAAAGGGACCATATCTTAGAGCCTTGATTTTATTACCAGGCCTTTGCATCCTCTCCTTGTTCAATTGTAGCCATACTATGTCTCCCACCTTGAATGATTTCTCTGTTCTATGTTGATCATGACTGGCCTTATACTTCACCTGCAATTTCTACAATGTTTCTTATATCTGTATATGGATCTACATGATCTTCTCTATAATTTTTTAGCCCTCAAAGCATATCATTTGATGTCTTCCTTCACTCCTCCTTGTTTCCCATATGCAATATCCAAAGGTGAAGGTAGAAAATATCCAAAACAAGTTTCAAATGGGAACTTTCTTATAGAAGTGTGGACCTCTCTGTTATAATGATGTTGTATGTATACTATATTTTAATCCCATGTCTTCAAATGTTTCTGGTTGTAACCCCTTAGAAGCTACATCAAAGTCTTATTGACTACTTCTGTTTGCCCATCCGGTTGTGTATGGAATGATGTAGATCTCTTCAAATTCGTGTCCATATTCTCCCATAATTTAGTCCAAAATGCACTGAGAAATCTCGTATCCCTATCTAAAATGATGCTCCTTAGTATCCCAAAGTTTACCCAAACCTTTCCAAAGAAGAAGTTTTTTGCTTCTTGTCTACTGATGGTATTTTTACATGGCATTAGAACACACATCTTGTTGAAACTGTCAACTACCACGAACAAGTAGTCATGTCCCTTCCTTGTTGTTGATAAACCTCCCACAAAGTCCATGGAAATTCTTTCCTAAGGACAAGTAGGTACATGAAAGGGATGAAACAGACCTTATTTCCCGTTGTTAGGCTTACTGGTACAACAAAGCATGCATCCTCTTCTAAACCTAGCTACTTGTTTTTGCATATTGGGCCAATACACATACCTCTCCAAGTTAGCCACAGTATTCCCTACACCAAAGTGCCAAGCAACCTTGGAGGTGTGAGCCTCTTTAATTAATTACAAATGATCACCTTTAGGAACACGTAGCTTATCCATCCTGTAGAGTAACCCATCCTAGAGATGGTAGTCAATGATGTTGTCGCCATCGTGCACATGAATCTGACTCTGCAACTGCTGATACACCTCCTTGAAGTCCTCATCTTTTGAATATGCCTCTCTGTATGCATCATGGATCAATGGCTCCATGTGCATAAGAGTCCCCAAAGATGTAATATTTGATGTGGGTGGACTTGAAAGCATATCGTCCAACTTGTTTGTGTTGCCCTTCTTATACTTGATCACCAAATGAAATTGTTGTAAAAACCCCATCCACTTGTAATGCCTAGTCTGTTGTAGATCATTTCGGGCCTGCAGGTATTGTAACAACCAGTGATCCGTGTGGATTATTGTCTCCTTTCCCATCAAATAGTGCTCCACTTCTTGAAATATTTCACCATGGAATAGAGCTCCTTATCATAGGTAGGGTGGTTAAGAATTTCTCCATGAAATACTTCAGGATGGTAGAAAATAGGCCTTCCTCCTTACATCAAGACAACTCCCATAACATATCCACTCACATCTATCTCCACTTCAAAGGGCTATTATAAGTTTGGCAATGCTAGAACTGGTGCTTCACTAATCCTCTTCTTTAACTCATTGAAATACTTTTGATTCCCTTTTCCCCACTGGAAAATCTTGCCACTTACTGTTATGATGTGGAGCAGTGCTGCTATTGTTGAAAACAAGGCTATGAATTTCCTCAAGTACTATGTTGCTCCAATGAAACTCCTAACCTCAGTAACATTAGTAGGCATTGACCATTTAATGATGGCCTCCATCTTGGAAGGATATATCTTCAATTGTCTTCCACCAATCACATATCCCAAATACACCAAGGACTGCTATGAAAGCTCACACTTCTTGAGATTTGCTAGTAGTTGGTGCTTCTTTAATGTTTCCAACACCTGATTCAAATGTGAAATATGATCCCCCTAGGTAGCACTATATACCATTATATCATCCAAATAGACAATAAAAAATGAATCTATAAAGTGGCGCAATACATCATTCATTAATCTCATAAATGTAGTTGGTGCATTACATAGCTCAAATGGCATAAATAACGACTCATACAACCCTTTCCTGGTCTTGAATGTGGTATTCCATGTATCTCCTTCTTTGACTCAGACTTCAAGTCCATCTTGATGAAATATTTTTGTTGTTGCAACTGATCTAGCAATTCTTCTATCCTGGGCATGGGGGTATATGTTCTTGAGCCTGATTTTATTCAACACCCTATAATATATACATATCCACCAAGTCCCATCCTTCTTTGACACAATGATGATGGGTGAACCACATGGTGATGTACTCAGTCGAATGACACCCTATTCTAGTAACTGTTGCAACTGTTTCTTCACCTCACTTGCTTCTATAACAAACTTCTTGTACAACCCAATATTTGGAAACGGGGAGTCTGGCAATATTAGTTGGATCTTGTCACCCACTTCTGTCTTAGGGGTAGCTCTTTAGGCTCTTGGAACACGTCCTTGCAAGCATGTAACAACTCCAATTATTGTTTTTGTTTCTTAGTACACCCCTCTAGGGTTGTCTTGCCTCTTATTGACCCCTCTAGAGACTGATTTTCTCTTAAAAACAATAAAACATACTTCTTGCTAGAAGTGATCAATTTCTTGGCTTGTTTGGCACTTACCAGTGAAATTTTTGACTTGTCTTTGTGTGCGTTGATGATGAATTATTTTCCATACTTGATGAGCCATTATTGGTTACACTAGTACAAAATGACTAATTAGTTACTATAAAAACAACTAAAATATAAACAACCATTTTTTAGATGGTGACCAATAGTAGCTAATTTATAGTATCTTATAACACGACCAACTTTTAGTCATTTTTAGCTTAGTCATTAATTGGTTTCCTCAATTTTACTATCTAGTAGTATATTTAGTCATTGATTTTCATTGATTTAGTCATTAATTGTCACAATTAATGACCAAATATATAACAAAATATATTACTATATGAATCCTTGAGAAAGCCAATTAATGACCAAAACGTTGGTCATGTTATAAGATACTGTAAATTAGCTACTATAGTCATATATATGCAAATTTTAGTCATCATTTAAAACCAATTAATGACCAAAAAAATACGACTAAATTTTAGTCATGTTATAAGCTATTGTAAGTTAGCTACTAATAGTCATATATATGCAAAATTCAGCCATCATTTAATAATAAAAAATTTATCATTTGCAGTAGTCATTTATCTTTTTTTGGTATTTTCATATTCATTATATAAATCACTGATTTAGTAGTTTCTATTCATTTCATTTAATTTCATTCATAATCATTATAAACGACTAATTTAGTCATATATTCATTTTATCCGTGTTCATCACTAATTAATATAAACTACTAATTTAGTAGTTTTAGATTGATTTTTATGTGTTTATTTTTAATCACTATAAATTAATTAGTATGATTTTGCGACTAAATTTTAAGAAAATTTCATACAATGTGCATGCTTATCTAATATGATAACACAAAGTTACATATGTTAATTACATGACTAAATAATATCACATGCAAATAAAAATAATTTCAACCATATCAATTTTATTATATAAAATATCAAGTATTACAATATGAGTTTCCAACTTAATATGGGTTGGATTACAATTTACACATGAAATATTGTTCCATCATTTCAAAAAATTATCACTTTGTTTCCAAAGCATTGTAAGTGAATTCACCAACTTTGAACGCTTGACCATCAGTCTCTATGAGTGCGTCTGATGAAAAATATTGGCTCTAAGGATATCACTAGACAGATTCTCTTCTCTCTCTTGTTTTGCATTTGTTGCTCCAGTGTTATTGTTCTCCTCTTTCTTCAATTGTTGCTTCTTACCATCAATATTGAGTTCATCTCCTAAAAATGAAATAAGATACAATACAGAGTATAAGACATGAAAGACGATGAATACTTGAATATAAAATAAAGTAGACTATAAAATATTTATATGACATATACCTTAACATTCGATAGTGGCCACTATGTGGCTATATAGCATGTATAAACAAAGAAAATAAAATATCACCATAGAAAATAGAATTTGAGGGGGATTCATCATGCATGCCAGGATTTATTTGTGTGCACACATCATATTGCTCACTTCTAATTGTATAAAAAAAAAAGGGTGTGCACAATGACATGTAGAAACATGTGGGTGTCTATTTAACTCAATGATATGCTAGGTTCTTTAACCCATTCCAATCCTACCACAATTAAATTAAGAGAGAAAAGGACACAAGAAGGACTATCAATAAATGAAATTAGAGACTTTAGAATGCAGCTCAAATATACCTGAATGTAACGTTAAGTATTTGCAACTTCCTGGTCACCGATGAGCATCAAATCACTCTGTGAAAAATTCCTTGCATTATGATAATTTGGTTGCACCTGCACTAATTCTTTGTAGTAGTCCCTTGACTTGCCTATAGATATAAGTTTAGAAACAATCTTACTCCTGCAATTATTCCCTATATGGATCATCTTTGTCCCCCCTATTGATAGTTATTTTTCAAGGCAACAGAATAGAACTCTCCAATTGCATAATTGCCTTTCAAAACAATGCTTGAGTATTTACAGGTGATTGTTGAACCAGTCTCTATTCAAGTCCATGAAATCCTTGATTTGTCTCCATCGTACAAACCTCTTTTCATAATAAAATTATAAATCCCACATTTACATTCCTCATCCCCGACATACCAATTCTTTACAGTGGAATACTTTATCATTGCTCCCTCGGTGCAATAGAGATCCATTACTGTAGCATGGAGATGATTGGCGTCATAAAATGGTACAGTTCATCCTTCAATATATGTCACATAACTCCTCTTGCCTCACATAACTCCTCTCATCTACAAAAATAAGAGTCCTCTAAAATGCCTGGTCTCCATCTCATTCATCCTGAAATAAGTGGATATTTCCATGGGTGACAAAGCGTGCTTGGATATTTAATAGAAGAAGCTATCACTAAAAAAATAAAAACAAAATGCAACATAATAGTTATCAGTAGGAGCAAAAACCCTGCCAAGCTACTTCCTAACTAGATAAAGATACTCCTGAATTACCTCTTATAATGAACAAAATATAACCTCAACTAATTATAAAGTCTACCTATGCATTTTAGCAATTAAAAAACTGTCGAAAACAACATCTACAACAATGTTGGTCAATCTCTTCTTCTAGTCAAGTGCATGCCCAACTTTTGAAAAGTATCAAGCAGGTTAGGGTCCACCTCATCCAGGCTCCTCTTCTCCTTCTACTTTCTCTGTTTAGGTTCATAATAATACCAAAGCTCTTTGAAATTGATGGGTGGGTAAAAGTTATCAAACCATTGAGTTCTTCCATTTTTAACCATTATTTGTAAGAATTGAATCTAAATTGCAAACATTGTTCAGGTTCCTTCTTTGTAGCTGAAATTAACCTAAGCTTTGGAGTGTTGTAAGGTTTAATGGATCTAAGTATATTCTACTTAAAATCTAGTAACATGGTTTAAAAATGTAGGCATTGAGATCAGAATCTAAGGATGAAACATAAAAGATTTTATTTTCATGATTACAAGAAATTTTAATTTCATGTAACAAAGTTTGAGAAAGGTCTAGCATTTTCATCCTACCAGGAAATTTTCTTGTATCACTTGAGCCCTTTTAATTTGGGCATGGTAGAGTCCATTACACAAACAATCAACCACTTAAAAGAAAAGTGAAAAGAAAAAAAAAAATTCATGCATTCTGACCCTAGAAAAGTTAGGGAGGATCGAAATCATTTATACAATAAGGACATGTAAAATGCTTACTTGTCCATTGTCTTTTGATGAATTGTTGGCCGCTATCAAGATCTGCATTATCATAATCATTAAACCATTTATTCTTACTTGTGCATTGTCTTTTGATGAATTGTTAGCCGCAATCAAGATCTACATTATCATAATCATTAAACTCAAGATCTGCACTACCATAATCATTAAACTCTCAACTCTAGATAAAATTTATGATTTGATCATATAAACCCTTAAAATTATTTATCGATAAGACAAAAAATTCTCTTTAGTAAAAAGGAAGAACATAGTCCAAATTCATACCCATGTACAAATTACCAAAATATCATAATCATTAAACCCTCAACTCTAGATAAAATGTGTGCTTTGATCATATAAACTCTCGAAATTATTTACCCATAAGAACAAAAATCCTCTTTAGTAAAAAGGAAGAATAGAGTCCAAATTCATGCTGATGTACAAATTACCAAAATATCCACCCCCAATGACCTTGCCCTTACCAAAATCATTAAACCCTCAACCCTAGATAAAATTTATGCTTTGATGATATAAACCTTCGAAATTATTTTCCCATACAAACAAAAATCCTCTTTAGTAAAAAGGAAGAACTGAGTTCAAATTCATACCCATGTACAAATTACCCTTATCAAAATCATTAAGCCCTCAACTCTAGATAAAATTTATGCTTTGATCATATAAACCCTAAAAATTATTTACCCATACAAACAAAAGTCCTCTTTAGTAAAAAGGAAGAACTGGGTCCAAATTCATACCCATGTACAAATTACCAAAATATCCACACACACTAACCTTGCCCTTCCTCTGTCTCATCGTTGATGCTCTCCTAAGGTGTTTCCAATGAAAACTCCATCTAGGGTTCGAATCCCATGAAATCCATAGATCACGTTGATGGTCTTCCTTCTTCTGGAATTTCCACGTAGATATAGAAAAGGCAGAGAAAAATACAGTGCTACAATGTGATGTTGTGATGTGTGAATATTAATACAGTGCTACAATTTGATGTTGTAATGTGTGAATATTTTATTTGAACCGACCCCTAAACTGGAAATGAAAAAGAAAAGAAATATTTATAATAGAAGAAATAAAAGAAATATTTATAATACAAAATAAAATATATAAATTGCAATTGGGTTGAATGATTTACTTTTAATAATAATTTGTTATTTTTTCCTAAGATGTTAAATTAAAAAGAAGAAGAAGTTAAAAATGATATTTGGATGAGTGTAAACATTTAAATATGACCTCAATTAATAATAAAAAGTTAAATTAATAAAATTTAATTTGTTATATTTTGATTTTGTTATTAACTTGTGAATAGACTTTGTTACAATACCATGGGCCAATACCATGGCTTATTAATACTACAAGTCAAAAAACATAACTTATTTCACAACCAAAATATTTTACAACAATATGACAAGATTCTTAATCGTGGATATTCATCCCCACATTACAGTAGATATAATCAAATATTTTATAACAATATGAAAAGATTCTTAACCATGGATATTCACCCTCACTTTACCATGGATATGAACTTGTAAATCTGCTTTGTTACAATACCATGGGTTAATACAGCACATGTCAAAAAAACCATAACGTATTTCATTGTAATTTTTTTTTTTTTTAATTTAATTTTATAACATTTTTTTAATTGAATCTAAAAGGGAAAATGTTACAATTTGAGATATACCTAAACCCTTTATCCTCACCACTACTAAAAATATTCACATAGAAATTAAATTAAGGTTCTAATAAAATTAAGCTAAGATGAATCTATGCCGGTTGTTAATATATATATATTATATATATATATATAATATATATATTATATATATATATATATATATATATATATAATTGACATAGATCCATCTTAGCTAAGCATCCAAGGGATGAGGGCAAGCAAAATGACTAGTTATAATAGATTAAATATAGTGCATGATTTTTTAAATTTTTTCATTATTTTATTTTCTTTGACATGATTGATCCAAAATATAGGTTTAATATTTTACAACCAATACCATGGGCCAATACCATGGCTTATCAATACTACAAGTCCAAAAGCCATAACTTATTTCACAACTAAAATATTTTACAACAATACATGGATATTCACCCCCACATTACAGTAGATATTATTAACTTGTAAAAAATATCCTTTGTTACAATACCATGGATTATGAATACAACATGCCCAAAAAACATAAACTATTTCACAATCAATATATTTTATAACAATACCTCCTCAAGACTACTAAAAATATTCCTGTAGAAATTAAAATAAGGTTTTAATAAAATTAATCTAAGATGGATTTATGCATCATAGCATCGACCCATCATAGATCCATCATAGCTAAGGATCTAAGGGATGAGAGCAAGCAAATTGACTAATTATAATAGATTACATATAGTGCATGATTTTTAAAGTTTTACATTATTTTATTCTCTTTGACATGATTGAACCAAAATATAGGTTTAATACTTTACAACCAATTAAGTTTTTCTAATTTACATATTCTTAAACATGATACAATGTGATCAAATTTAAGAGAGAGTTGGGGAGGGGGTGGAGAGATGGAGTGAGATGGTGAAAAAGTTGGAGGATAGAGAGAGAGAAAGAGAGAGTGATGGGTGGGCGAGAGAGTTAGGTGGGAGAGAGGAAGGAAGAGAGAGGAGAGAGAGGGGGAGATGGAGGGGGAGTGGGAGAAAGAGGGAGGAAAGAACAAGGACATAGAGAGATAGATGTGGAGAGAGAGAGGAGTGAGAAGGGAGAGACGGAGAGAGAGTGAGGGAGAGAAGAGAGGAGGGAAGAGAAAGAAGAGGAGAAGATAGAGATAGGGAGAGAAGGGGAAGGGAGAGAGATGGAGACATAGAGACGGAGAAGGACGGGTATGGGGGGAGATAGTGATAGAGTTGGACGGAAGGGAGAGAGAGAGAGAGAGAGAAATGGAGAGTGATTTGGGGAGGAGAGATAGAGGGAGGTGGGAGATAAGGGATAGAGAGGAAGGAAGATAGAGATGAGGAGAGAGCGATGGAATTGGAAGGGGTAGGAGAGGGGGGAACAAGAAAAACATAGAGGGAGAAAGGTGGAGATAGAGAGGGGGTGACAAGGGAGTCATGGAGAGAGAGTGAGGGAGAGAGGAGAGTGGGAGGGAATCGAGAGAAGGATATAGATAGAGAGGGAGAGAAGAGGAAGAGAAAGATAGACAGATAAGGGGAAGAGAGGGAGAGAGAGTGCGTGTATGTTTTGGGGATGATATAGAGAGAGGGAATAACAAAGAGACAAAAATACAAATATAGATATTATATAGTGTTATATAACCAACCTAGATCCATATTAACCCTATAACTATAAAGTTTTGAGAGGGGTCCAATCTCTCGAGGTGAAAACATTTCCTAGAGTTTTACACTAGAAAAAAAGTTTGCACCTCGAGAGATTGGACCCCGCTCAATGCTTGATAGATCCGGAGTTAAGATGGATGTAGGTCGGTTAATATGAAATTAAAGTACTTTTTATTTGATATTATAGTCTTAAAAATTAAAATTTCCCTTTAAATTAATTTCAAATTAGAACTAGATCTAATTAGATTCAATGAATAGATTTTTTAAAAATACATAAAATAATTTTTTTATTGAAAAATATATTATTAAAATTACAAATTATTAGAGATACATAGTGCAAAGTTGTCTCACCTATACACCATGTGAGGATGAATAAGTGTTTAAGGAAGAATAACCTTTCAACCAATATTTAACAACCTTTCAATCCCCTATCACTTGTAAGTTTAGATTTCTTGACACAATTAAGATGACTAACATAAAAAAACTGAATCATATTATTATAGTACTTGTTAAGTAGTTGTATTTTTGTTCTTAGACTAAATTAGTCATTCATGTTAGTCATTTTTAGTTGTATTACTTTAGCTAGTCACCTGCAACTAAATTAGTGATTTACGTTAGTCGTTTTTAGTTTAGTGACTTAAGATTGCTCATTTTTGGAAGTATTTAACTTGAAAAAGCTGTGGTGCCTAACTTTTTTAGTCACCTAGTCACTAATTTCTCATTTTCTACTAGTGTTCGCTCTCCTCATGAATATTGCATCACACATGTACATGTGTGGAATCCTAAACATGACTCCACATACATCAAGGGGAACCAAATCCAGATCTACTTCATCAATAAAATCAACACTGATAACAAATCTAATTTTACATTGTTTTGTTACCTTCAGCTCTAATACAAATTATTCGTAAACTGTCATGGATATTCCACTAGACAGTTTGTCACAAAAAATCTGATAATATTACATTAAAAATATGAGATTCTACACTATTACAGTTTTATTTAATTTCTCTCTGGAAATATGGCTGCAGATATAAAGAAGTAATGTTTGTGGCTCGTGGGTTGCTGCAGTGCACATATCCTCTATGTGTGTTCTACCTCCTATCTCTCTTGGATATCTTTGCTCAACTATGGAACAAAATTCTCTCAAAAGAATGGAATTCCTCTTCCTCCTAGTGGCCCAGTTATAACATAGCCCAATATCCTGCTACTAGTTAAGTTTGACTACATCAACTCTTAACTAGAGTTACAAAATAGACTCTTCTAAAGCCTATTACATCACAAAAATGTGGCTAGCCCCTTTTCCATGAATAATAGGGGTTGACATGGCATCCTCTCAAGCTATAGGTGTGAAAACATGAAGGTCAACTTCTGAGTAGCATAACATTTACATACAAATTCTGATTGACATTATTCTAACGCCATTGGAAAGCTATGTGGTGTAGAATAACATGAAAAGGTGATACACCTTGTGGCAAATTTTTACCCCCAAAAAATGTTGTTTGATGCCTCAAAATGCTCTTGGAAGGCTTCAAACCCTGTTTTTCCAAACTGGATCCTGCCATTAAAAACAGTCTCATGAGTTTATTCCTGCACTTTTTCTACTCCAAATGCATTGAGATAGGCTACACAATATAATGATCCAATTCAGATCAAACCTCCCTATTTTGGGAGGCTTTTGGTCCCCAAAATATTTTACTAAATGACATGAGGAAATTTTTCCTCCATCTTCTCTTTGGTGTACCATTTAGCTTTGCCTAGAAGTTGTCCCTTCAACTAATCCATATTTAAAGAGGAACAAAACAAATTACAGAATAACCCTAAATGCAGAGATGTAGCGGAAATAATACTTAATTTCATTAATGTAAAATAATGAAATATGCTTACAAACATAAATGGAAATAAACCACTTAAGGCGATGGTAGCTTATCTCTAAGAAGAGATGTGGCAGCTACATGCCTCTGAACTAAGTTACAATGAGGCTAGAAAGCCTATTTATTGTTAAAAAACAATGGAAAACCCTAAACATCCAAAAAACTAACCCTAGAAGATGAAACACCAAACTGTGGGCCCCGTTTCGAGTAAATTGGTACATCAACTTCTCGAGGTCGTAACTTTGGCATATGATCTCCTTTTGGCTCGCACAATAGCTCGTTAGAAAGATCTATCCGAGGACTACAACTTTGAGGAGGGCAACATTAGTTGATGACCCATACTACTCTCAGGTTTCCTTAAAAAACGTTGTTTATGACCTCAAAAAAATTCCAGAAGTTCAGGAATCGAAAAACTACTAAAAATAGTAAATTGTGTTACAATTAAGGAAACTGAAAAATTGAAAGAGACAATTGTGGGGGTCCAAGTGGGATAGGTGGGTGGCCACCAACATCCACCTTGATCATTCCTCCTCCCTTAGGAAGCAATGGTCCCCATTGCGTTGAGTTCCTCCCTGAGATGAGGAAACTTCTGTTGAGCTGGGTCCCTGGTGAGATGTTCTGCAACTTCTGATGTGTCCAATAATGGTGGGAAGCATGGTCAAGGGTGGTCCACATTGAACACTCAGTGCAAGCGAAGGAATGGGGAAATGTTATGCTCCAAAGCATTGTTTCCAAGGACCATGTCAGAGTGGTATGAGCTTCTGATGGACTCTTGTAAGGCGTTCTTTCTGCAGATGCAACCAAAATTTGTCCCCCACTTGAAACTTGTGTGGTACTCTTGTGGGTGAGGAGAAGTTGTTCCTGTGTTCTTTCATGACCAACAATGTAAACTTTGAAACGGGGACTGATAATGTTACCCGTTTCGTAGAAATAGCAAAAGAGTGACTCGATTTTGAAAATGGGGGATGCAGAACACATATTTTTTTAGAGCATAGTTTTTGGCACTTTAAATTTTTTTATGTACATTATGTTTTAGAATGTTAGTAATATGCACGTTGATTTAAAAAAGTGGTGATTCTGCATCAAGCCCTTTTTTAAAAGACCTATATTTTTACTTTAAATTTTCTAATGTATGAAATGTAAATAATTATTTTCTAAATTTAACAAAATTTTGACATTTTAAATTTTTTATGTCAAATTTTTATTTAAAAAAAAACAACAAATTAATATAAAATAAAATATATTATTATATATATATATATATAATATATATATATATATATATATATATATATATATATATATATATATATATATATATTTGTGTGTGTAAATCATAGAAAAAGTTGGCAAAAAAAAACTATAAAATTAAGTAACTAAAATAGAAATTTTTTAAAAAACATTAATAAAAAACTAAAAATAAAATTAAAATAAAAAACAAACTAAATTAAAAAAGAAAAAAGAAAAAAAACTAAAAATTTTAAAGAACTATAAAATCAAGATTAAAAACATAAAAAAAAAACCTAAAAAAACAAAATATACTCAAATTAAAAAAAATTAAAACAAACCAAAACAAAAAACAAAAAAAACAAACAACCAAAAAACAATTTAAAATTAAAAATATATATATATATATATATATATATATATTATATATTTAAAAAAAAACTAAAAACATTTTAAATATATATATTATATATATAATATATATAATTAAAAAAAAACCATTTAAAAAATATATATTTTCAATTTTTAAAAAAATAAAAAACATTTAAAACTTGAAAAAACATATATTTACGATTAAAACTTTAAAAAATATATCCGCACGCAGCTTCGCCACCCAGGGTCATGCCCCCACGGGCGGTCAGGAGATAGTTATCTGATTCTCGGAATCGGATAACCACCCCCATGGGTAGTCAGGTGGTGGCTATCCGATTCTCAGAACCGGATAACCACTGCCCGACTGCCCGTGGGGGTGGCTATCCGATTCTTGGAATCGGATAACCACCGCCCAGCCACCCCCACAGGCCGTCGAGCAGTGGGCATCTGATTCTGAGAATCAGATAGCCACCATTTGATTCTGAGAATCGGATAGCCACCCCCATGGGCAACCGGGAGATGGCTATTCGATTCTGAGAATTAAATAGCCACCCCCACGGGCATCCGGGCGTTGGCTATTCGATTCCGAGAATCGGATAGCCACCCCCATGGGCGGTCAAGTGATGGCTATTCGATTCCAAGAATCGGATAACCATCCCCACTGGCATTCAGGCGGTGGCTATCCGATTCTCGAAATCAGATAACCACCCGCTGATCGCCCTTGAGGTGGATATCTGATTCTCAGAATCAGATGGACACCACTCAGCCGCCCCCACAGGCGGTCGAGTGGTAGTTATTCAATTATGAGAATTGGATATCCACCACCTGGCCACCCCCACAGGCGGCTAAGTGGTGGCTATCCGATTCTCGGCCCAACCGCCCGTTGGGGTGGCCAAAAAGTGGCTATTCGACTCTCAGAATCAAATAGCCACTGCCCGGTCGCTCGTGGGGACGGTGACCGACAAAATTGTATTTTTTTATTCATTTTTTTTTAAATTTGGTTTTTTTTAAATATAATAAACATATTTAACATAATTTATTTTTTATTAAAAAAACAATTTTATTGGCCACTGCCTCCACGAGCGGCCAGGCGGTGGTTATTTGATTACGAGAATCGAATAGCCACTTCCTGGCCACCCCCACGGGGTTGTTTCTGTGTCTTTGTTGTGTTTATCCAATTCTCGAAATCGGATAGCCACCACTCAGCCCTTTGTGGGGGTGGCCGGGTGGTGGTTATCTGATTCTTAGAATCGGATAACCACCGCTTGGCCGCTCGTGGGTAGTGGCTATCCGATTCTGAGAATCAGATAACCACCACCCGACCACCCCCATAGGTGGCTGAGTGGTGGCTATCTGATTTCGAGAATCAGATGGGGGTTGTTAGGACCTGTGGTCTGTGTGACGGGCTTGGCGACTCCATCGTGCGAAGTGCGTGCAAAATATGAAACGAAACGAGCCAAGAAACGAGTTTATAAGGTGTTGGGTGAGTTGAGGGGGCGGTCCCATGAGTTGGGCGGGCCGACCCTCCTCTTGGGCGAGATAACACATTATGAATGAATCAACTTGGGTGTTACGTGTGGGTCGGCCAGGTGACACAACCTGCCACCCGCCGATATATATTGGAGGGCGTTTGGAGGCAAATGACCATCATTCGATCAACATGAGTTCGAATAAGGAGTTCTGCAGTGCGTGGATGAGCCCGCACGATGGGCGGAACTCAGGTGTAAACTCATTCAGAAAAGTCGTTCGGACAGTCGTTCAGGAAAATCGTTCGGACAGTCGTTCGGGAAACTTGTTCGAACAGTCGTTCGGGAAACTCGTTCGGATAATTGTTTGGGAAATCGTTCGGACAGTCGTTCACGAAAGTTGTTTAGGAAAATCGTTCAGAAAAGTCGTTCGGGTAGAACTCGGGCGAGGTCATTCGGGCGACCTGGGCGAGGTTGTGTGGCGACCCGGGTGAGGTCGTTCGGGCGACCCGGGTGAAGTCGTGTGGCGACCCGGGTGAGGTTGTTCGGGCGAACCGGGTGAAGTCGTGTGGCGACTTGGGTGAACGTGTTTGGGTGAACGAGTTGGGTGAACGGGTGAATGGGTGGACGTGCGGACGGGCGACCGGGTGAGGGCGCGTCGTGCACGCCAAAGCAAAGAATCGTGTGAACAAGTGACTTGGGTAGGGTGTGCCATGCACGAAGAAATGATGGAAACAATGAAGTGTTGAGATTGTGAACAGAGGTGTGACTCGTGCGGAGGCGTCCGTGTGCGGCGACTTGGTTATGATGAGGTGCGCCCAAGTTGGGCAAAGAACACAATCGTGCGACGAGGTGAACGAAGGGTTGGTGAGTCGTGTGGTGACCGTGCGGAGGTGCCGACGAGTTGGGAAACCGAGTTTGCCAAAGTTTGAAAATTGGCTAAGTGTAAATTTTGGGTTTCCCAAGATTTAACTTGTACTTTGTAAAAGTGAAGATTGTATACATTGATTCGGGCAGACTCATATTGCAGGGAGTTTCCCCTCCCTTTATACTGTTGTGCATTTCTCTTGTATAATGTTGTTTATGTGAATGTTATGGGCTTTCACTTGTATAAAGGATAAAAGAATAATACTTGGTAAAAAAAATAAACTAAGTATGGAATGTTAGGCATAGTCTACAATCATAAGTATTGGTGAAAAGAAAACAATTGGTAGTGCCGCACTTCGCTATAAGCGATTGTAAGACTACCGCAAGTGTAGGGGCGTGATAGGTGGTATCAGAGCAGGCTGATGACCAGGTTGACAATGAAGTGTTGATCCCACTGCACTATCGTGACAGGTGGTATCAGAGTTGGTGAACTGAATCAAGGAGCTGATTCTACAAGGACCGAAGACTTGGAAGGAAGTTCAAGCTTTGTAGGTGACAGGTGGAATATCAGGGTGATTCAGGTGAACGGTGAAATAGGTTTAGTAGAGGTGAAGCATTGTGCTTGGGCCAAGCTGAAAAACAAGGCATGGCAGGTTTGGAAGAATGTGAAGGGAAGCTCTTGCTTACCTTATACAGGTTGAAGCGGATGAAAGAAGAGAATCCCTGGATTCGAAAGGAACTTGAAGTCTTGGAAAATAATGTTGAAGACGAACTTCTTCAACTTGGTTGGACAATGGGGCAAGATGAAGTTGCAGATTGTGTTGACAAGGAAGAGGAAGTCGTGATAGCTGAAGATGTTGCAGATGTGACAAAAATGGAGGATGAACTTGAGATTGATCAAGTTGGACCAGGATCGTGCAGTTTGCAGACATGGATGGATGAGGATACTCACATGGAGGAGCCTCATGATGATGATGTAAGTACTATTGATACTTTTGTTTCACTTGAGCATTTGGTAGATTGACTGTATGCAGGGAAGAGCAAAGTGAGTTTGTTGATGCAGAGGAGCACCTTACCGTGGATGTCTATGATGAGACCTTGTATGGAGAAGCAAGGATCGTTCACTGTTGCAGGACTTGTTGGGGTTTTTTGTGACCTTATGATAGAAGGTACAAAGGCCCATGACAAGGGAGGAACATGATGATCATTGCGGAGGATTGGGTCATGCTTTAGCCACATGGAGAATTGGCTAAGTACCCGACATGACTCATGGATAGATTGGAGGGCACACACTTGGGTATGATGATGTTTGGGTGGACTTATCATGGCCGAGACCAAGAGATAGTCTTGGTGGAACCTTTAGTGGGGGAGGTATGATGGAAGGGACTCGTGATGAGGATATGGTTGGGTGACCGAGTTCACTACACCAAAGATTGCAAACTTGGATGAGGATGACTAATTGTTGTGATGGGTCTACTTGATTAGACTACATGGGCAACTTAGTCATGGACATCAGGTTGGAGACATGGAGCATGGCAGTCTTATGCAGGGACATTATGCAGGAGCACTTGTAGAGGTGTCACTTATGGGCATCCAATGAGGAGTGCCAAGGCAGGGATGTTGTGCAGGTGGATTTGCTGATATGACATGGAGATGTTTTACTTATGAGCCGATGGAGAGGTTGTGCACTTATGTACAACAAGGCCATGGACTTGGATGGAGTTGTGAGCAAGATATGGAGCATTCCTACTACATGGAGAGCTAAGGAATCTTGCAGAGACCTTTTGGCCGAGACTTGTATGCTTGCTGAGATGTTGGTTGGAGATGACTCATGGAGCTCATGATGACATGAGGTTGTGACTTTGGGGACTTCATATATGGTGGACTTGGAGGATTTGATGCATTGAGGAGCTGAGGTCAGAGACTTTGATGCAAGATGGGGTGCATACTTTCAAGTACATGTATGGGAATGGCTTG
>APFE030801278.1:71224-92514 GCA_000404065.3 Pinus taeda
GAGAATACAACCAAGTTCTGATGTCAAATCCTCCTTTGGCTGGGTGAATCAGCAACACATGCCTTGCAAAGTTTGTAGGGGATGGGAACAAGCCTCTCTCTCCTTGATCACTTGGACATGGATCTCCTCCTTAAGGATTGAGCCTCATAGGGATGAACAAAGCCTCTTGCAAGATGAGCTTAGCAATTCTCAGACTTTGGGAGCTTGAAAAGTAGAATTGATAAGCAAGAATTACCAACTAGCTTGTCAAATGGGAAAGAACAAGCTTATATAGAGATGGGAGGAGTAGATAAGACCATCCACTTGATTCATGGGATTTTCCTTATCATTAGGAAGCTTCCATGAGAGCTGGAGAACTACTTCCCTCCTTGGGAGATACGAAGCCCAACTGAACCAACTCAAACTGAAATTAGTTCATGGATAAGGTGGAAGGAACCTTTGGAAGTTTGATTGTTAAAAACTTTACCCAACTAGGTTGGCGCTAGTGCAACTCTGAGACAGAGCACCAGTTGGCGCACCCTCTTTGGAGGATTTACCCTATTGGTGCGAGTAATACATTGTGGAACAACGCCAATGGAGAAAGGGCTATATTTTTGGATATTTTGCAGAAGGTGTCTTTAGGGCACATGGAGTACATACTTTAAGGGATACAAAGCAGGTGTTTTCAAGTTATGTCACTTCTCACAAGTCCCGAAATAGGTCCTCCAATGTACGGGAAAAGTGCTAACAGGGACGGTGACAAAATACTGTGTAACATGCTCCAAGAAAACTCCAAGTAACCAAGAGTATGAGAGAGAGAGAGAATAGTGAGAGATCTCCAAAACTAAACTGACCAAGCCTTTCCCACTAATCCTCATAAGCCTTTTTATTAATGAGGCCTCTATTTTCTTCATTTTCCATTATTTTCCTTCAATTTCCTCCTCACATGCAAAATGTGACCTTTCACCTTCCTTTTCTCCTAATTTCCATTATTTTCATAAATAAATGTGCCAAAATACCTTTTTGTCTCTTTAATGCCTTAGCCATTGCCTTTGCCAATTTCCCTAGCCATAAAAACCAAATGAACACCCCCTAGGATGTCTTGCCCAACATTTAGCTTGGAATACGTGTCCCATCATCCGTCGTATTTATATATTTTTACATGGAATTTTCACCAGGGTTGTTACACTCGAACACAAAGACTAGATTCCCATGGTGCTTCACCCATAGTTTGCTTCACCATTTAAAACAAGTAATCCTTAGTCTATTGGTTCTGAATATTCTTGTACCTTTTGTTGTCCATATCGGTTCATGAATCCTCTACTCGGCCTCTCTAACATCTGCAACAATTGGCGGAACATTTATAATACCTCAAAAATTTGTTGTTTCTTGATATGGTCGTGCATTGCAAGTTAAAGTTAACCGCCAGAATATACATCCTCGATTTCCATCAAAGTTGGCTTCATATTTTGGAATTTGGATTATGTGTTCATATATGTAAATGATAGGAAACTTTCGATGCATCCTACCATAGGTTAGTAAATGAAACTTATCAACTAGCTCATCGCTCGCTCTACTATTTAAAAAGGTCCTCCCATCTTATTTTTAGCTTGACAGTTAACACATTTTGTTGGACAAGGAATCCTTTTGTTTCCCTTTGCTTAAAGTTGAGCCCTATTCATATTGTTCTTTTATAATTTCAGTCCTTTTACTTGATAATTTCAATTATTATATTTGATACAACTTTTCCCAATAACTTGCGTTCTTGCTTTGAAAATCTAAGATTTCAGTATGTCTTCACTAATCTGCTTTCCCTTCTCAAATTTCTCATTTGTGTGAGGCATGTTTTATTTTAACTTGAATTGTTTACCCAAGACCTTTGAGAATCTCTTCTACATTTGGAGGAAACACCTCCAAAGGCATTTCATCATCATTATCATCTTGAAAACTGAAATAAGTCCACATTCTAGTGGGTGAAACAAATTAGTTTGCTTGTTATCACAATACAAATCGATGATTTGAATGGACACACACCACACCAAATCCTGAATCTTTCCCAAGGTTCAGGTAGTCCTCTTCACATAAATAGAAACAAGAAATTTTGATATTGTTCAGGCAGTTGCTATACTTGTTCTTGTAAAAGTTCATTATTGCCTTGGTCCTCTTGGGCTAGAGGAAATCGAAAGTCATATAGGGTGTTTATCTTGGATCAGACACATCTAAAATATCAAGGATCTTTCCTTTCTACCACTTTTGGTTCTGTACTAAAGGGGATTCTATTATGGATACTAGATGTATGCTTCATGGTATTTTACAAAGTTTGCAAGTAGAAAAACAGTGCCACATGGATGCTACTTTACAGATGATTCATGTTATTTTACAAATTTTGCAATTAGAGGCATTACTTGGCCAAACTGGTTTAGTCATTTTCCTTGTACTATTTAAATACCACTTATGTAACACATATCTATTTTGACCTGGCAAGATATCTTGTGTTGTTCCCTGCCGAGAGATACAAATATTTGGTTTTTGCTCTTTATTGCATTGTTTTTTTACATGTTGACATGCATGCATGTACACTTTTTCTATCGTTAGGAAATTAGTTTAACATTTATTTTCCCCTATTGTGGAAATTTTTCCTTTATGGTTGTTATCTCTTATTATGTTACACTATTTATGGTTGTTATCTGACTAATGGTACATGTTGTCTGAAAACACATTTTATTCCCTTATTTGTACCCTCTATTTTCCTTACATTTTTTTTTCCAGAATGCCACATGCTCTTTTATTTTTATATAGTCAGAAATTTGCTCTGGCATAAAACAACCTAGCCTATCCTTTTTTTTTTACTACTATTAATTTTCTACATCCATAGATCCAGTTCATTAGAAAAGTTGCAAGGTCAATAGAATAGGGTGCAAAATTGTAATTGGCATAAATGCAGAAAGACACTTTTCTTTACACACAAATACCATAATCAAAACAATGCTTCCTACTTTGCCTTGCTACTACCAAACCTCTTTGTTTGAACAAGCCCTCAATGTTTGTTAGGTATCTCATTCAAATTGCCTAGCCCTTCCTCTCTTCCTTCCAAAACTGTCCTTCACTCAACAAATAAAAATTCATGATGGGTGTTGTTTCCTTCTTCCTTTGTTTTCTTACCCGTGAAACATTTAACGTAACCACTTGAAAATTGCACAAATCATAAGGACAATAGTCTAACTATCTATTTGGTTCTTATATCACACTTGTTCTTGCCCGTTTTTTCTTCCCCCTCATGTTTTTTAATCTTCCACACTTTTTGCTTCAATTTCTATTGTTGCTTCATCTCTTTTAAGATAAATTTTCTAACTTTTTCCTTTCTTTTTACTACACAAATTGTTCTTAACTTTTGTACACTTACAATTGATATTCGCCTGCACAACCTTTTTTAGACAACAAAGTCGTGTCACCATGGAGCCAACCTTGACTAGCAATGCGCTTTCATTGTTGTTCGTTGACTCTATCGAGATGCAACCAATCCTCCAAGTCATTTTCATTGAAGAAATCCACCCTGATAGGACATCAACCCCTCGCTAATGTGTCTCTCTTTATGATGGTGTTCACAACCATGCGGTCTTGCTTCCTTCTTCACATGATTCCCTTGTAAAAAATAGAGATTTGCAAATATGCTCTATTGTGCTCTTACAAAAATTCTCATGCACATATGCACATCATACTATGTAAGTTGTGCACCAGAGATCCTGCCCAATCCTCCCTACATTTCCTCTCCTTTTGTTTCCGCTTTAGCATCTATTTTATTTTATAATTTTTTACTTCCCCTCCACACTCACATATGCTATTTCTTGCAGGTCACTTTCTGTCCTCGACCTTGAAATACTCCACTGTGTGGCAACTCTGATTGGCGAGCCAACCCCTCTTATTTTCTCCACCACACAAATGCTCCATGCGACCTTGTTCTCATCCACTAGCTCTTCCTTTTCATCAACCCCCCTGTTGAAAGTGAATATACAGAGTTCACAAATTTTCCCATTTCATCTGCACAACTCTCCCTTTTAAGGCACTTACCCCAACCTGTCAATTTTGGTCCATCCAACGTAGAGTTCTCACAAAAACACCCCTTCGGGTATACACCAATGCACGTGGCTCTGAGAAATCCTTTGGGTTTGACCTCGTTGACCGTGACAATGACGAAATCCATGTATCCACATTCAATGACTTGGTGGACTCGCTCCATGCTCTCATTCAGCCTGGCCAAATCTACATAGTTTCAAATGGATCCATAAAGGTTTCAAACCTTGCGTATAACCATATTAAATGCTTGTTCGAAATCCTCCTCTTCTCCACATCAAATGTATCTCAAATTTTAGATGACGATCAAACAATACCTTCCCATACCTTCCATTTTGTGCCAATAAGTTCACTCAACCTTACGACCCTCAATTCATTTGTTGATGTTATCGGCGTTGTTAGCTTGACCTCTTCCGCGTCTATAATTCACAGATGTGATGGATTTGAAGCTCCCAAAAACACTATTTCCCTACGTGACATATATGGTAGCAGCATCTATGTCACCTTGTGGGGCGAACACTGCCACACCGAAGGATGAGCACTCTCCGATCTCCAAATGGAATGTGTCGTCCCAATCCTTGCAATTAGAGAGGGTCTACTTGTCGAATTCAATAGATGAACTATTAGAACTACCTCGATGACTTTCCTTCTTATAGATCTGAATATCGCCAAAACATGCCAACTCAAACAATGGTTTCAAGAAGAAGGCATCAAATATTCCTCATTGTCACTCAAACAGAAATACATAGGCACGCCCAACAGGCCCATGCAAACAAAAACAATTGATGACATTCTTGAAATGCCCCCTGACGAAAAGTATTCATGGGTTGCCCTATGTGCTACTATTACAAAAATTAACGTGGACAACTTCTTCTTCCTCGCATGCCCCTTACCGTTGATGGGATGCAGTGCATGAAAAAATTTGTACAACAAGATGACAAAACATGGCATTGTTCAAAATGTGAAGGCTCCTTCCTCGAATGTGACTACCGCTATGTGCTTCAGATTGAATTGCACGACCACACTAGGCACCTTGAAAATGTGGTTTCTTTTGATGATGTCAAACATGTCCTTTTGGACATATCTGCAAAATACCTTTGCCTCCTTTCAAGCGAGCCAGAAGTTGTCAGAGACATATCCAATGGGGTCATGACATGTCAATTCCTCTTCATGTTGGTTGTCAAAATAGACACTTTCAATGGCATTGAATGCCTCCGCCCAACCCTCATGCACTCTGAAGAGCTCCCTTACGCCTCTACATCCGCTCTCCTCCTGCAAGACCTTCAACCCACTCCTCCCCCCCCAAAAAAAAAACCCATCCCCTATAAACATGCCTTTCTCCCCTCTCTCTCTATTCCCCATCTCTTGCTCTATACACCTCTTCCCTTTAGCACTTTTCTTCTCATATCCCCCCTCTTCTTCATTGATGCCCATTCTTCACCTTGTAAACACTTTCCCTATTATGCCCCTCCCTTTCACTATTGCCAACTCCTTTCCCACCCTTCACTCTCATTAACCCCCACTTGCCCTTGTGCACCTTGTGCACCTTGTTGAACCCTCTTGTCTGCCATTCTATCTCTACTTTTTTTGTAAACCTCATCTTTGGCAATGCTTCCTCATTTTGTAATACTTTCTCGTAACTATATGCAACCTCTCTCAAGTGTAATGGTTCTCATGAAAAAATGGGCAGTCACTTGGTTTTTTTCTTGTGTGCATAAATGACCATTTGCTCACTTGTAATGTCTCTTATATATATATATGGGCATTCACTCACTTGCTTTTCACAATCATTGTTCATCGTTTAAGCTTCTTTACAACACACACACAATATTCAAATGCACATATGAATATGATATGCTATATATGAAAAATAATACACGCCTAATGCTTCTAATTATGGTCAAATGCACAAATGGGCTTCCTTTAGTCTAAGCCAAATATGCATCATGTGGTTGCGCTTGCAATTACTAATAAGATTTGAACATCCCAAGATGGAATATTTTACTTCGAACAAGTCCAACATCCAAACAAAAAACAAATATCATTCGCTCCCATCTTCATATTGCACCTGTGATTCACTTTCATCATGTTACGTTATTTACACTTTCCCTAAAAGAAAAACTCACACCATATATATGCTACTATGCTTTGTAATGCAAAACAAAATACATAAAAGAAAAAAAAAAACAAACACAACTTTAAACAAACAAACAAACAAAAATCCTTGTTATGCATGCTTTACTTGCCTTTGTGCCTACTTCACTTACACCTTTGATGTTGAGACAACTTTTCTTGTTTGAAACAACTAAGCAAACCACCTTAGAGAATAGTGTGCAGAAGGAGAAACATCGATGCCACTACACACTTAACAAGGATAGAATAAATGCACACCATTTTCTTCTCTACAACAATCGTCAATCCAACCTTACCTCTCAAACCAACCCAAAGTGAACTCCTCTTCCTTCCCAGGTTCGTCTCCCTCCCCTAGCATCCCAACGTCTTCTGATTTCCCTTCCATGTCCACTTGCTTCCCAATCAATTCCAATCAATGCCTTTTTTTCACCTCCCACTTTCCATGTGCAGTCATACCCCCATGTGGCGTCCTCTTCAACTCCTCAACAATTCCACAACAACCATCTCCATGATTACATTGTCTCTTTTGTGAAATAATTGATGCACTTTTCCCCATACAAGTCTACTCCACTCGTCATGAAGCTTACCCATCCATGAAAACAAAAAGAAATTATGCCAAAGTTGTTTTTTCCCATTGTGCCTCTAAGTGAACTATCCATCACTTCTCCTCCTCAAACAACATGGACCCAGGCAACCAACCCCATGTCCTCACTTGCCTAACTCAAGTTGAAGAGATGCTCATTGCCTGTGTCAACCCCATTCTTCAAGTAGCACATGCACGGGGAGGGAAAGTCAAATACTTTGGCAATATTATTAGCTTCCTTCAAGATATAAATAACATTGTCACCTCCCTTCCCCACACGCTCTCATAAATAGACATCCTTGTTGTAAATAAAACCAACAATGACCACATACCCTATGAATTCTTTGTCAATAGATCATGTGTTCTCGCATTTGTATAGTTCAAGTTAGCAAATGACCCATACCTCTTTGCTTGTTGCCCCTTCAAACATTTCTAATATGTTACATCGTCTCTCCCCTAACTTCGTTGGACCCCAAGCCCTCTCTGAAAATATTGATCATGAACTTCTCCACCCAAACCTGTCTAACCTTCAACCATCCTCCTTTATTGCAACTCTACCAAATTCTCATACAAAAATTGATGAGATACTTGCCTACATAGAATTCTCCAATTCCACACCCACCCATTCACTTCAATGGCACATCATTGACCTTTCTCTAGTCAATGAATACAACACAGAGGGCCTCATCTCCATGGCCTTCCCCACCCTCTTCCCCACAAAAAATGCCATGATTAACAAACCAAGAATTGAAAAAGTTGATATGCAAGAATATGCTTTGCATCTAATGCGCTTCCATGACAATCGCTTTGGCCAACATCCTAGGTTTCGCTATTACCTATACAACTTTATCATATGACATCGCAGCCAGGAAACTACTTTTGTCTTCATTAAAGGGACCTTGCAAATACCTTACTGATAATTGTAGCATACCTTCACCGCCACCTTCAACAACTTCCTCCTTCGACAATTCCAGACTAGATTATGCACTTCGGCTCCTCCCTGTGCGGGAGCCATTCATTTTGGACAAGGGCTAGAGGGGAACTAAGCGACATGATCATTCAACAAGGTAACCCTACCTTCTTCTTCACACTAAATGTAGTTGATACCAAATGGCATGACTTGCATATGTCCATGCCTTCCAATCCTCCATCCAATGCATAAGATCAAGTTCGATGGAGAATCCAAAATATTGTTGCAAACCCACATCGTGCATCTCAATAAATCCATTGCAGATTCACAATATTCTTTAAAAAGTTTATACTAAACGAATTCCTTGTAAAGGATTTCTAGTGCAGGTATGACTCTACCATTGCTTACCCTTTTCTTTTCTTTTTACTTTTCCTTTTCATGCACCCCTCTTAATTTTTTCCTGTCTTCATTACTAAGGTATGAATGGAAGCATAGAGGCTCTGCACATGTACATGGGTTTCGATGGTTCAAAGACACACCTAATATGGATGACCTAGACTAGGGTAACATTGCAGACATTCGTGTGGCCAAAACATTTTTCGATACCTACATCACTGCTTGGAACTCTTGAACTCTCCAGAATAGGGCTTCTAGAATACATCACTCATCTATGCATGATCCCTGCCTCCTTGCAACAAATGAAATATTTGCATCAAATGACCTCCAAGACTACGAGGAACTTGTGAACTACGTCCAAAGGCACACAAATTGTCATTCCTCTACATGCCTTCCCAAAAACAATAACTCTACTACTTGCGTCTATGGAGCCCCTTGGGAATTGTGTGAGACCTCTTCTCTACACATCGATGCTTCCAGTCAAAAAACATACACTCTTGCTAGAAATGATGACAAGATAAATGTGCACAACTCACATATGCTTGCAATTTGGAGGGCCAACATTGACTTCCAACCGGTTTTGTCACGTCATGATGTATTGAACTACATTTCAAAGTATGCGGTGAAAGCATAGGCAAAGTTTGGAAGTTGCCACAAAATGCTTACATGGCTTTCACAAAGTTCCCCCCTAACGTACCTACTATGTCTGTCATCCGCAAACTCATGACCAAAATTGTTGCTGATATGGACATTGGTGCACAAGAAACATGCCATATTCTCCAAAAACTCCCACTAACTCAATGCAATCATTCTTTTGTCTCCCTCAATGTTAAAAAAAAAATTCAAACGTGTTTCAAACAACTTGGATGGCCATCTTCCAACAACACCTTTCATCACCTCATTCATGCAGAGACCTCATGCACTAAAGTCATTGTTGCTTATTGAAGTCACACAGTCCTGGTCATTCTCCTCTCGCCAAAAAAACATCGCCATGGAAACACATTTACCCTCCCATGGTTGTGAGCATCATTTCTCAGTACACCTCAATCCCAAGTAAAGATTCATCATCCTATGTAGACTTTTGTTGGAGTGAACTACTCTTGTACTACCCTTTTCGTAGACTACATGGCTATATTGGTGAAACTGATGAGGTAATTGTTTCACATTGGGAACAAATTACCAACATGTATCAAGCATGGCATGTTCGTCGGGCTCCTTTAGAACCACCCCTCTTCAACTCTGACGATCCCTCCCCTGATGAAATGCACCCCTACCCACCATAGACATGGAAGAATGGAAATTCCTTTCTCAACTCCACCCAGGTAACTATTGGGTTGTGTTATATTCTTTCCACAACTAGCCCACGTAGTTAACTGGGGGGTTAGAAGGGGGGCGGAGCCCACCCTTCGTTGTGCCTATTGCATAGTGGGGGGAGTCACAAGGGGTTTGAGGGGTGCAGGTGACCCCACTCCATGGGGTTCATGGCAGCACCCCGGTAAATTTTGTTTTTGACACTATGTTAGGTTGGGTGGACCTACCTATGGTTTTGTGCATGATTTTTCGCACATGGTTTTGGACATGATGGTTTTCGTTCCATGGTTTTGGATGCGGTGGTTTTTGGTCCATGGTATTGAATGCTTCAACATGTATAAATATGTATTGTAACATTGAAAGGAACATAATGAAAAATCAAGCTGGTAGTCCCAATTTTGCTATCTAGGGGAAAATATCTATGTATATTTGTTTTATGTGTTATGCTCTCACATTGTTTATGTTTTCTGTTTTAGAATTCGTATGCAAGTAATTTCCGTATGGGGTTAAAACCTACATTTGGTATTGGAGTTGTTTTGGCTTCAAGGGGACGCCTTTGTTGCTTAGGGGTTTCGCTTAGGCCTATGGTACACCTTGTTCAGTGGCAGATCTGCGGGATTGATTTTGGTGGTGAAAGAAGATGGCAGGCAGTGGAAAGATAGAGATCAAGAAATTTAATGGTTAGAGTTTTGAGTTATGGAAACTCAAGATGGAGGATTTGTTGGTGGATAAATATCAGTGGATCGTGGTAGATCCAAGTACTAAACCAATGTTTGTGTCCGATGAGGAATGGAAGAAATTGGATCGAAAGACAAAGAGCACAATACGATTGCATGTCTTAGATTCAGTATTGTTGAATGTATCAGGGGAAGCTACGGCGAAGGCTTTGTGGGACAAGTTAGGGACTTTGTACCAATTTAAGTATCTGGTGAATAAACTGTTCCTACGGAAAAATCTGTATAACCTGAGGATGAAAGATGGAGACTTGGGAACAGAGCATTTGAACGCATTTAATACTGTGGTAAGTTAGTTATTATTTCTTGATATTAAAATTACAGATGAAGATAAGTGCATCAGTTTGTTGTGTTCTCTACTAGATTCATGGGATAGTCTGTTTATTGCAATAGGTAGCAATGCAACTGCCTTGCAGTTTGATGAAATAGTCTCATCCTTGCTTACGGAGGAGATGAGACGAAAAACTATTGAGAGCCAAAATGGTGATGCCTTTTTTGTACGAGGATGGTCCCAGAACAGAAATAAAAATAAGTCATCGAGTGGGAGATCTAAATCTAGAGGGAGATTTAAATCTTCAGGAAAACCTATAAAGGTGGTTTGCTGGAAATGTAGAAAGGAAGGGCACTACAAAAGGGACTGTAAATCTAAAGCTCTTAACAAAGGAAAGGGATCGAATGATGCTCCTTCTACAGAGGCGAAAACCACCTGAGTTGAAGGTGGGGATGTGTACTTGGCTTCTTCAAGTACACATGTAGATCATGAGGCATGTTTGATCGACTCAAGTGCATCCTTTCACTTCACTCCCCATAGAGAGTGGTTCTGCGAATATGAGAAATATGATGGTGGTGATGTCTTCTTGGGGGATGACAAGAAGGTTAGCATCATTGGTCATGGAAAAGTAAAGTTGAAGTTGCAAGGTGGAAGGGTTAGAACACTTTCGGTTGTTCTACATATTCCTGCATTGGCCAGAAATTTGATTTCCATAAGCAAGCTGGATGATGCAGGTGTAAAAATGGTGTTCGAGAAGGATATCTGCAAGATGGTTTGGGGAGCACTGGTATTGATGGGGGGAGTTCAAATTGGAACTCTGTACAAGATGCAAGGTAGCACTGTTGTTGATGGGTGCAACAGTTATGTGGTTCCTGAAAGTGGAGTAGAAAATATAGTGGTCTCTGGAGAGAAGACCATGTTGTGGCATCAAATGCTTCGACATATTGGAGAGAAGGGCCTTCGAATAATTCTTGGTAAAGGTATGGTAGAAGGTATGAGTAATAGCTCTCTAGATTTTGATTTCTGTGAAAATTGTGTATATGGGAAGCAGAATCGGGTGAGTTTCCTCTCTAATGGTAAGAGGGCGAAATAGATATTAGAGCTTGTGTACAGTGATGTGTTTGGACCTGTGAAGGTTCCATCACTGGGTAAGTCTGTGTACTATGTATCATTTATATATGACTTCTCAAGGAATACATGGATATATTTCCTTAAGAAGAAATCTGAAGTCTTTGACAGGTTTAACGAATTTAAGGCTCTGGTGGAAAACTAGACAGAGAAGAAGATAAAGGTGTTGGGTTCAGATAACGGTGGAGAGTTTTGCAGCAAGGAATTTGAAGAATTCTATAAGAAGTGTGGTATAGCATAGTAGAATACTACTCCATACACACCTGAGCAAAATGGAGTTGTAGAAAGAATGAACAAGACGTTGATGGAAAGGGCAAGAAGCATGCTCAGTGGTGGCGGGTTAGGACAAGAATTCTGGGCAGAGGCAGTGGAGACATCATGTTACCTGGTCAATAGATCACCTTCATCAGCGTTGGAGGATAAGACTCCACAAGAGGTATGGACTAGTAAGAAACCCTCTCTTTCACATCTGAGGGTATTTGGATGTGATGCATATGTACATGTTCCAAAGGAGAAAAGAACCAAGTTGGATAGTAACTATGAAAAGTGCATCTTTATTGGGTATAAGGATGGTTTAAAGGGTTATAAGCTTTGGAACCCAATAACAAGGAAGGTTGTTTACAATCGAGATGTGGTGTTCAGAGAGGTGAAAGATGTTATTAAACGTGAAGTCCAACCAAAGGAACCTGAGAAGATAGAGTTTGAGCTCAAGGAGGAAGAATCAGAGTTTCTAGAAGAGGAGGAATTAGAAGATGAAGAGCCACAAACTCCAGGTGTGAGAAGATCAGTTGGAGAAAGAAAGCAGCCAAAAAGGTATAGTCCATCTACTTTTTGTTCAAATTTTTCTTTCTGTTACTTATGATGATCCCAGAACTGTGAAGGAAGCCATAGATTTAGAGGATGATAAAATTTGGAAAGAGGCCATGGTTGATGAAATGGCATCTTTGCACAAAAATGAAGCTTGGGATTTGGTGGAGTTGCCGGCTGGAAGGAAACCCATTGGCAGCAAATGGGTGTTCAAGAAGAAGACAAATGTAGAAGGAAAGGTGAAGAAATACAAATCTTGATTAGTAGCAAAAGGTTATTCCTAGGTACCGGGAATTGATTTTGGTGATATTTTTTCTCCTGTTGCCAAGGTAGCTTCTATTAGATTCTTTTTATGTGTTGCTGTTGCTTTTGATTTTGAGGTAAAACAGATGGATGTGAAGACATCATTTCTTCACGTGGATATGGAAGAGGAGATCTACATGAAGCAACCTGAAGGCTTTGCGGTGAAGGGTAAGAAATAACTGGTATGCAAGTCAAAGAAGTCTCTATATGGGTTAAAACAGTCACCAAGGATTTTGTATCAGAAATTTGATACATTTATACAGGGACTTGGCTTCACCAGAAGTAAGGCAGATCACTATGAATTTTAAATTAATTGGTGACCATGTTATTTATTAGGTCTTGTATATGGATGATATGTTTCTGGTTGGAAATGACAAAGAAATTATCCAGGATTTGAAGATCCAATTATCCTCCAAATTCTACATGAAAGATCTTGGTGCTACAAACTATATTTTTGGCATGGAAATTAAAAGAGATCAAGAAAAGAGGAAGCTCTGGTTAAACCAGAGGAAGTATGTCGAGACAATATTGCAGAGGTTTAATACGCAGGCTAGTAAACCGGTGAAGGTTCCTACTCCAGTAGGTGTAAAGTTATGTGTTGAATAGTGTCTCAAGACATAAGAAGAGGAAGAGCACATGTCCCGTGTTCCATATGCAAGTGCAGTCGGTAGCCTAATGTATGTGATGGTCTATACGAGACCATTGCACATGCAGTGGGAGTATTGTGCAGGTTTATGTCAAAACTAGGGAAGGAGCATTGGACAACCGTGAAGCAGGTTTTTAGGTATTTGTGTGGCACTAGTGATTATGGTTTGTGCTACCAAGGAAGACCAGGATTGGACAGAGTGCTGGATATTCATGGCTTTGTTGATATAAACTGGGCTAGAGATCTAGATCAGAGAAGATATACAAGTTTCTATGTGTTTAACCTATTTGGAGGTGTAGTCAGTTGGATGAGTAAGAAACAATCTGTAATGGCACTATCAACTACAGAGGCAGAATACATGGCAACCACTCAAGCAAGCAAGGAAACAGTTTGGTTGCAGAGATTGTGTTCAAGTATGGGGTTAGTACAGGGAGCTATAAGGATAAACTGTGACATCCAAAGTGAAATTTTCTTGGCAAAGAACCCAGCACATCATTCAAAGATAAAGCACATTGATGTTCAGTATCACTTTGTGAGGGATATGATAGAAGACAAAAAGGTTTTACTGGTAAAGGTGGACACTTTGAATAATACTATAGATGCATTGACAAAATATGTGAGCTCTAATAAGCTCTCTTGGTGTAGAGAAACAATGGGCGTTGCAGGGCTGGATAAATGACTAAACTCTCTTGTGCCCCCCTGTGGAAAGAAAACAACAAGTGAGAGAATTTTGGGTTCATGTGTTATATTCTTTCCACGACTAGCCCACATAGTTAACCAAGGGGTTAGAAGGGGGGCAGAGCCCCCCCTTCATTGCACAGATTGTGTAGCGTGGGGGATCATAGGGGGTTTGAGGGGTGCATGTAACCCCACCCTATGGGGTTCGGGCCAACCTAATTTTGTTTTTGGACCGTATATTAGTTTGGGCAGACCTACTTATGGTTTTGTGCGTGATTTTTTGCACATGGTTTTGGACGCAATGCTTTTCGGTCCATGGTTTTGGACGCGATGGTTTTCGGTCCATGGTTTTGGACGCGATGGTTTTCGGTCCATGGTATTGGATGCTTTGGCATGTATAAATATGTATTGTAACATTGAAAGGAACATAATGAAAAATCAAGCTGGTAGTCCCGATTATGGGATCCAGGGGAAAATATTTGTGTATATTTGTTTTATGTGTTATGCTCTCACATTTTTTATGTTCTGTGTTTTAGAATCCGTCTACAAGTAATTTCTATACGGGGTTAAAACCTACAATAACAACATCCTCCTTGATGAGCTTGACATGCTTGGCCATCTTGACTTCGATGCAAATCATAATTGGGACCATTCTCTTATCCCTTCACACCTGAAAGAAACGACCATTAGTTTCATAGAATTCAACCCCTGTTCCACAACACTCCACCAAATTCCCTCTCCAAATCCACATTCCATTTCCTCCTTATCCCCAACCTAGTGCATGGAATTCAATAAAAAAAATTCCCACTTCTCCAACAGTGACTCCACCACAACGTTAAGGATACTCATCCAAGGCATTTCTAGCACCAACAAATCTTTCCTAATTAATTGCCTCAAAAATTTCTTCCTAACCAACTATACCAATGGAAAAAACCCACTGCTCTTGCTTGCTCCAACCGGTGTTGCAAATTCCACATAAGTGCTCTAACCATACACTCCAACCTTTGCATCCTTGTCTCCTCTATGCACCCTTTGGAAGGTCATTCCCTACTAAGCCTTCAAGAACAACTTCTTCATGTCAAATACATTCTCATTGATGAAATGAACTTCATTAGTCCTAAAATTATTTCTCAAATTGATGAACGTTTACAAGAGGCCTTCCCATCCAATAGGAACACTACATTTGGTGGCTGATCTATAATCCTTGTGGGGGACCTCAGACAATTGCCACCTGTTAAAGATACACCAATCTATGTAGACATGTCTTGTGGCAATGCTCTTTGGTGGAGCTTCGATATTGTTTTCACACTTTCCAAAATTTTCTACCAGCAATGTACAATTCTTGAGCAGATTTCCTTTCACCAACTCCTGTCCAACCTTCGCAATGAAACCCCCACATTAGATGATCAAAAAATTCTGATGTTGCGTTCAAAATCCAATCTTCCAATAGACGAGCTGGAAAAATTTGCCAATTCTATGCACCCCTATGCAACTAATGAATATGTTGCGCTACACACTAAAAGCATGCTCACAAAATTGAACCTGTCGATTGCACATTGTTGTTTCGTGCAAAGGAAAAAAATTCCCTCCTCCAACCAGGAAGATGAACAACTTGCTGCACAAGTGCTTCTATGCATTGGTCAACATGTCATTCTAATAAGCAACTTGTGTGTTGAAGCAGGCCTCGTGAATGGTTTACTCGGGAAAGTTGTTGTTATTCATTACAGACTTGGTTCTCGTCCTCCATAACTCCCATCATTTTTTTTTGTTGATTTCATGCACTAAAAAGGTCCAACATGGGATGGTTCAAATCCAAAATATGTGCCCATCTCCCCCGTAACATGGGGTTCTCAAAGACAAATGCCCCTTCACATGGAATGGGCCCTAACAATCCATAAATCACAAGGCTTGACACTACAAAAGGAAACAATAGACATTGGCAAGATTGATCATTAGGGCCTTACCTTCACAACCATATATAGAGTTAGATCGCTGAATTATCTTTGCATCTCTCCAGCTTTCTCCTTCACGTACTATGCACGCATGCAAGAAAATGCGTACGTACTTTGCAAGAAATGAGAAGAAGCATACCTTGCATCCAAATCTATGAATCAAACTACTTGAAGACCTTCTCTTCTTAGTTACTTTCCTTCCTTTTCATTTCACTTGCAAATGTTTCATCTATTCTCTCATGTTAACACCTTCAAATCTCTATGCTTTTTTAACCTATTCTATTTCTACTATACTTTAACTTTCAAAAGGTTCCTCATATTTTTTTATTCTATGCTTGCCCTTTCAATTAATGAATTTATACATGTTCACTTACACACTTTCCCGTTGCTTGCACAAACATATGGATCCACAATATCTTTCTCAGCTCTACACATTTTTCCATCAAATACATGAACAAGAGGCTTCTCTTTTGGATATACAGACACACTACCTACGTTCTCGTATTGTGCCATTGTACCGGATGTGCCCAACTATCCAACTACTTAAAAGGATTAAATATTCCATGCATGTGCTGATTCGTGTACATGAAAGGGATGCAAACAAGAAACTTCAAGTATATTATCTCGATTGCGTCCCAAATCTAAATATCGAATGGTGCTGTAGATTCCACACATTGTGATCAAGGTGGATATTGGTGGCCACCTGCTAATTCCACTTGGACCCCCACCATTGTTTCTGTCAGTTTTTCAATTTCCTTAATGGTAGCACAATTTACTATTTTTAGCAGTTTTTCGAGTCCTGAAATTCTGGAGCTGTTTTGAGGCCCTAAACGATGTTTTTTGGGAAAACTGGGAGCAACATGGGTCCATGGACTGATGTTGTTGTTCCCAAAGTTGTATTCCTCACATAGATATTTCTAAAGAGGTATTGTGCGTGTCAAATGAAGATCGTATGCCAAATTTACAACCCTGGGAATTTAATGTACCAATTTACCCAAAACGGGGCCCATAGTTTGGCTCTTCATCTCCTAGGGTTAGTTTCTTGGATGTTTAGGGTTTTCCATTATTTCTCAAGAATAAATAGGCCTTCGAGCTTCATTGTAAGATAGTTCAAAGGCATGTAGCTACCACATCTCTTCTCAAAGATAAGCTACCATCGCCTTAGCTAGTTTATTTCCATTTATGTTTGTAAGCATATTTCAGTATTTTACAGTAATGAAATGAAGTATTATTTCTACTGCATCTCTGTATGTATGATTATATCTGTAATTTTTTGCATTCCTATTTAAATCTGGATCAGTGGTATCAGAGCAGTCTGCTCTTTCTCTGTCTTTCTTTGCATGTCCCTATCGAGGTCGGGATATAAGGAATTAGGGCTTGAACTGGTCGAACCTTTGGAAGACCATCCTTGCAGATCCTGACAACCTCACATGGCAGATGAAAAGAAAGATGAGGGGGCAGGAGATCCTATCAAAATCTTGCTCGAAGAGGCCCTCGAGCGACAAAGGAACATGATGATGGATAACTTTGCCCAGATCCTTCAGCGGCTACCCAAGGATAGTACATCTACTTCCAACAGCTACTCAGGAAGCGCCATACCCTTTAAGGTACAAGTTAACTTTGACATTCCCATATTTGAGGGTCATATAGATGCATATGTCGTAGATAAATGGTTAAATTTGCTAGAAGGGTATTTTTTTGTTCATGATTTTTCTAGCCAGGAAAAGATTATTTTCACTCTTCTCAAAGCTGCCCCCCATGTCAAGGACTGGTGGGAAACCTACTGCGAGTAGAAGGATGAAATTATGACCTCACTGGTTTTAGCTGCACCCACTTGGAATCATTCTAGGCTGCCATCAAGGAGCATTACTACCCTGTCGGAAGCTATGAGGATCAATACATAAAGTGGACCACGCTGCGGCAGGGAAGGGACCAAGACGTGCCGGATTTTACCAATATTTTCCATACCCTTCACACAAAGTTGGGTATAAAGGATTCGGAGCAGCATTTGGTACTCAAATACCGCAAATACCTGCAAAGGTACATCCAGGACGAAATAGAATTCCTTAACATCTCCTCTCTTGGCATGGCCTACCGATATGCCATCAAGATCGAGCAAAAGTTTAATCAGAAGAAGTGAGACTTTAGATCTACAAATCCGAAGCAAGGGAAAGGTGCCCCCCAAACCGCAGAACAAAGGACAAAGCCAAGGCGGGGTAGCCCAAGACAACTTGCCAAAGCCGTAAGCAAAGAACAGTGCTGCGAAGCCAAAAAAGGAAACGAGAAAGTGGTGTGAGTTCCATAAGAGCTCCACTCACAACACAAGTGAGTGTCGGGCCAAGCAGTCACTGGTGGTCGAGCTAAAGGTTTCAGAATCAGATGCATTTTCTCACTCTAAGTCGAAACCCGACAAGGGGAACGACAAAGGGAAGCAGATTATCGATGTGGAGCCCAACGCCACTATTGCCACCATGAAGATCAAAAAGGAGGAACCCGGAGATCCAGAGGAGGAGGAGCACCTCTTCCACTCCCAGATGTGTGTAAAGGGCTCCCCACTACAGTTCATTGTCGGTAGCAGGAGCCAAAAGAACCTCATTTAGATATAGGTCATGAAGAGGTTAGTATTACCGACCACAACACATCCACAACCATACACCATCGGGTGGCTTCACGAAGGACGGGATCTTCACGTGAGGCAGCAGTTTCGCCTTCCATACAACATCAAGCCCTTCAAGGATGAGGTATTGTGTGACATTTATCCCCTTGATGTTTGTGATGTATTATTAGGGAAACCATAGTTGTGGAAGCGACATGTTGTATATGAATCAAGGCCCCGTGCTGTTATTGTTACTTTTGGAAATAAGATGTACAGGATACCAAAGGTAGCACCACCTACCGCCATCTCTTTGGTTACTGTAAAACAATGTAGTAAGCTCGTTTCCAAAACCAGGGAAAAAAATTTTCCTGATGATACGCCCTTAAGGAAAGAAGAAGATGGTGGCCACAATCTCTAGACAGGGCCCCTCCACACGACAACTACAAATGGACAAGATCGTGGGGGAGTACGAGGACATCTTCACCTACCCTGCATGGGTTCCTCTGTACTATCAGGTAAAGCACTCCATTGATCTGACCCTAGGTGCGTTGCTGCCCAATGGACCAATATATCGGTGCTCCATTCTAGAGAATGATGAAATCAAGAGGTAGATTCATGAGCTACTGCAGAAAGGTCAGATTCGACCGAGTTCATCGCCCTGTGGGAGCCCGATCATGTTGGTATAGAATAAGGATGGGACTTGGAGACTCTGTATTGAATATCGAGACTTGAACAATATCACTGTCTGGAATAGGTACCTAATCCCACGGATTGATGACCTTCTAGACCAACTGAAGGGGGAAAAATATTTCAACAAGATCAATTTGAAGTCAAGATATCACTAGGTACCAATCGAACCCTCCAATGTGTGGAAGATTGCCTTCAAAGCCAAGGAGGGCCTTTTCGAATGGTTGGTTATGCCTTTCGGGTTGATGAATGCTCCTACAACCTTCATGAGGCTAATGGATGACATCTTGTGGCCATTCACCAACTCATTTGTAGTGGCATACCTAGATGACATCATGATCTTCAACCAGAGTTGGAAAGAGCACCTCCACCACATCTGACAAGTTCTCCAAACACTACGGCAACACAAGTTATGTGCCAATTTGGAGAAATGCACTTTTGGCATGACCCAAGTTCACTGTATGGGATACATTATTGATGAACAGGGGGTGCATGTGGATCCATCCAATATCTAAGTCATTTGGGATTGGCCATCTCCAACAACTCTGACAGAGCTCTGCAACTTTCTAGGTCTTGGCAATTTCTACCGCAGGTTCGTGTTGGGATTTTATCATATCACTTGGCCCTTGAGTCAAGTCACCAGGGGAGGAGCGAAAGCAAAATTACTTTGGTCTGAATCTCAATAGAAGGCATTCATAGAGTTGAAACATCGCCTCTTCTTGGAACCAGTGCTCGCATTACCAGACTTGCAACAACCATTTGAGATTGAGACAAATGCCTCTGACTATGCTACTAGGGCAGTCCTTACTCAACACGGGCATCCAGTGGCATATCACAGTGAGACACTTTCAGACATAGTCTGGAAGTATCCCACTTATGACAAAGAGATGTATTCCATTATGCAGGCCTGCTAACAATGGAAGCATTACATTTTGGGGAAGGAAACAGTCATCCACACAGACCACCAGCCCCTGCAATTCATACAGATGCAAGGGAAGTTGCAGAATGATCGCCATCATAAGTGGTCCACATACCTGAAACACTTCCATTTGAATATCAAGTATAAGAAGGGAAGCACCAATAATGTTGCAGATTGCCTCAGTCGACCACCGATCATGGCGTTAATCACAATGCTCAACTCTTGTGGGCATGAGACCTCTTATTGTCCACTTCTCTACAAAAGTGACCCAGAATTTGGCTGCACATACCAGACACTCTTGGAGGGTTAGCATGTTCCAAAATTTCACCTCCAAGATGCCCTGTTATGCCACCTAGGTCACCTTTGTGTTCCTTCAAGTGAGCGTGCCAAGATGATTTGGGAAGCACACTAGAGTCGAACTGCTGGGTATTTTGGGGTTGAGAAAATGGTGGCAGTACTGAAGAATTATTTCTATTGGTCGAATCTTCGACAGGATGTCGTGAAGTACATCAGATCCTACACTGCTTGTGCCATTGCCAAACCGACCATCAAGAAGTAAGGCCTTTATACTCCACTACCTACCCCTAGTCGACCTTGGGAATCCATCTCCATGGATTACATGTTGGGCCTTCCTTCTACTAAGCATGGAAACAACTATGTTTTTGTGGTCATCGACAGGTTCTCTAAGATGGCCATCATGGCGGCCTACAAGAAGAATATCACAGGAGAAGCCGTTGTTAAACTCTTCTTTGAACAAGTGTGGGTACACTTTGGGATCCCACAGTCTATCATCTTAGGACAGCAAGTTGCTCAGTACATTTTGGTCCAGTCAATAGGATGCTCGTACACATTCTGTGCATGTAAAACTCAAAGCATTCACGCACATGGGATGAGAGCCTCCCCTATGTTCAACACAGCTATAACGGGGCTCTCCACAACTCGACTGACCATAGCCCTTTTCAGGTGGGCTTGGGATTCCAACCACTATGTCCCATTGATGTGGCCATTCCATTTGCAGCTACTCACACAGATTCGACTCATGTCTAGTCTGAAACAGATAAGGCAAACAACTTCATTGAGTACATCCAACATATCTACTAGGAGGTCGATGACATTCTAGAGAAATCAAATGCCAAGTACAAGCAGCGACATGATCAACATCGAGTGCCACACAAGTTTCAGGTGG
>APFE030801287.1:0-15029 GCA_000404065.3 Pinus taeda
CAATAGAGAAGAGAACTTGACATCAACACATTACAACAAAGTCTCATGTCACATGTTACCAAATGAGCATTGACATAAACATGTATTTTGTCATATTTTAGTGGAATATAATTTTGTAATTATCAAAATCAGAAAAATTTAAATGTGTGGAAACGTAAGGGTCACACATGGAATGTAAAGAGTTATTAGGAAGTCCAAGATTCATGTAGGAACTCAAAAGTCACATAGTAGCTCAAGAGTCATGAGGGAGGTCAATATTTATAAGGGAGGTGAAAGGTCACCTCATTTGGTATAAATAAACCCCCATAGCTCAAGAAAATGAATTTTCACCTTAGCTTCTCAAGCGAGGAATAGGTGAGAAGATCATCCTTTTGAGGAGGAAGTAGTCGCTTAACATTCCACTATTGGGGCTAGTGATGCATCATTGTAATTGTGTATCTTGGAAATTTCATTTAATGGTTTTAAAGTCTTAAAAATGGCACACTTTCATGCATATATTGTGAATGTTGTAAGATTATTATTTCATTGTTTACAGTGTATGTTTGTGTTTATAATAAGGAAAATGAACTATTTAGTTGCCTTTAGTATACATCTTTGAATTGTTCATTTATTTCTTTCATGATCGTTGTTTCTATGCGAACTACTTCGCAAGATAATTAAGGATTCTTTTAGATATATGTGTGTGTCTTTATTATGATATTACTATTACTCTTATTCTAAACACTCAATTTCTATTTTCTATCTCTGAAAGAACCCTTATTCACATTGAAATTGAGTGCTTCACAAGGCTAACTTACTTTCTTATCTCGAAAGTATATGCATACTCTCTTATGTTGTTTATTGCAGCTAAGGAAAATGTTTAAGATTATGGCAACTAGGATTGTTTCCTAGATGGGGCTCCTACTCCAAATGGTGTAAGGTCTACTTGGGACTTCGTATCGGTGATACCCCCTATATGTTGGTGGTTTCCAAAGACAACAACATTTTGGCACTAGAAAGAGGGCCAACCTTTGTATAGTTGATAACTCAACTCTTTCACATAAAGAACCTTCAGTTCAAGGTAGTAATTCTGTGAGTCCGAATCCAACCCACATGTTTTAGAAAGAAGAGTCATCTCAGTAAGGTCCAAAGCATGCTTATGAAGTTACTTATGAGAAACTTTGGATGATTTTTCCTATCATCCATCAGTTTGATAGAGCTCTTAGATTACTACTTGTTACGTATGCTATTCCTTATATGAAATCTTCGAAAGAGACAACCCACTGTGGTGTTATAGTTTCCTTAGTTGAGGATTTCGTTACTGCTACCCTTGATGATTTAGTTGATTCACATGAAGAACCTCATTACAAAGGGGATATTCCACTACCTATTGGGGAAAATATAGAGGGAGACAAGGAGAACTTTCATTTTTTAGGTGACAAACCGATGAGGGACAATGAACAACCAAACAATGATGGAAATTTGAATAGTAAAGAGGAAGAGTCTTTAGAATCAAATAATGAGGAAGAGAATTAAGACATGACTAAGGACCAATTGAGAACATGAAAACATGTCATCGCGAACCTAGGAAAGGACAGCAAGTCACAGTAAGTACAAAAGGAACATATTTTGTTTACATAATGAATGAAATTAATGGAAATAATTTCCACTTACCTCAAGAAGACAGGACATATCACTCGCCATAATAATCCACAACCACCATAAGCCTATGATGTAATATACACCATCAGCCTATGATTTCATTATCTTAATTAAAATATTTCACCCCTAGTGAACTATCCATTCAAACTTGTACCTATTAGACTATATGAAATCTCAGCAAGAACAATGGGAGATTCATTGAATCACATAAAGCCCATAATTTCCCTTTTTCTATAATATTGCGACAATGTTTTAGAAATTTTTCAGTCTGCAAGATGCATTAGGTATGTTGAGATATTATAGGGGTATGATTATGTTATTTCCCTTGAAAATGTGTTCAATTTCCAATATGATAGGTATATGGTAGTGGGAATAATGGTTCAGGAAGATGAAGAAACCATAGAAATAATGTCTAGGCTACAACAAATCAGAGAGTGAAAAATATGAAGCCATAATTGATGGAGTAGTTTCTCAATACATAAGAGGTTTTGGTGAAGAACTAGAGTGGATTGGACAAAAGGTATATACCAACACCCTATACATATCTCTCATCACAGAGAGATAATTTTCACATCAGGGGTGCCATGGGGTCATCTATTAGCACCACTTGAGGCTGCTAGATCACTTGAGGATTTAAAAACTAGTCAACATACCCTTCTTACTTTGCAAGACAGTCTAACAGATGGCCACCAACATTTAAAACTCTAGTAGGCTAAATGATTCCCTTTCACATCATGACTCGATCAAATTACTTATGGAACATGCACTACAAATAGAATATTGTATCTGGAATGATGTTGTGTAAGCACCGAGGTTGGAAGTTGAAGAATCACTAGTAGAAGGAACAATTGTTGCAACTTCACTAGAAGTTGCAACTACTACAACTCCACCAAAATATGCAACTACTACAATCCATAAGGAGGTTGTTGCTACAACTTACAAAGCAGGAGAAATTTTTGAGTTGCAACCATAGGAAGAAGAATCCATGGGAGGTCATGATAGTGATATAGAGATCACTAGAATCCAACCTCCAACAAGGATACTAAGGAGAATGAACAAGAGGCCTACACTTGTGGCTATACCAAAAATGAATATTATAAGGTAAAGAAAAGGAAGAGACAACACTATCTTCTATAAAAGAGGCGGAAACCCATGTTGCAACACAAGAAGAAACATGGTAGGACAAAGAAGAAGAGATACATGCTACAAAAAAAATAGATTTAGAAGAGATGCATGTTGTAGCATGGCTTGAAGAAAAAAGATTTGTCCCAGGAAAGATTAAAGAAGTGTATGTGGTAACAAAGATTGAGAAATAAGTAACCCTTGCATAACCAAAAGAACCTTTCGGGGTAATTGAAGAAGATTAAGATTGTATTGAACCATAAAAAGTGGAAGGAAGGATAAAGTTAAGCCTCTACTACAAGACAATAAGAAATAGATGAAAAATGTAGGGATATTTTTCTAAAACATAAGAGGGAGGAAGGGTTACAACACTAAGTATGGAAGAAAAATACAATAAGAAATAACAAATCCATAGACCACTAGACCACTAATAAGAGCTTGTTTCCTCTTGTATTTGATGGGACAATGTACTTGTTATTATGTGATTTATATGGCTATCATATCCTTGCTATTTTCGTGGTTTATATGTTGGTTATGAGAAATATTTATAGCAATGTTGATGTATGGCTCTCATCATGTTTTGCCTAGTAAATGAATGAACAATGAATATGTGACCTAATAGTGGGTAATGCAACTATTGTGATAAGGCATCAATTCTTCCTAATGATTCTCAAATAAGAATTAGACCCCTATGCTCATATATGTTGTTATGATCTTCAGAATGCGTATTTGTGACATGTTTGATGAAATGACTCTCATGGCTAATAGGGGTCCAGTCAGTTCATTGATTAAATTTTTGCATCCATACTCATGTTTTGATGTTATTTATAATTCTTGAAGGTTTCATGGAGTTATGGGAAGTGGCTTTATTCCTAACCTTGAAAAAGTGGCACAAAATCTCGGGTTGTTGGCATTGAAGTAGCTGAGAAAGTCCACAGTTGCTAGCTTTCCCTTACGCTGGAAGAGACTAGAGGCCTATAGTCACATGCATGGCTTATTAAGGGAGTGAATAGGGTGTTATATGGTGATATGTTCAGTTTACTCAAGGGTTTATCACCTATAAGGGTAGGGTGGCTCCTAGAGGTTATGTAGCATGTGTGGAAGGTCAGTTTGGTTTAGTTCTATCAGTTCCACTTCCTTAACTATACATAGGGAGTTGAGTCACATCATAGTATCCTATCGTCACATGTTTACCCCACTAGTCCGAGTAGCTTGGGTAAATGTGGGAGGAGGTGGTTACACAGTGGTATCAAAGCATGGTTCACCCCTTGGATAAGATGAGCGGTGTGTTAGTCATGCATTCATTTCGGTTGCATATATGTGTTCTCTATGCTTATGCTCTATGTACTTGTGTGTATGCATGATGGTGGTCATCGTTGCAATGGCGTTGCCATGTGGAAGTGGATGGTGTGTTGTTGGATGTAGTCGTCATGAATGTATGTTGGTTATGAATGTCATAGCTTATATATTGTTATGCATAGATTGATATGGTTGTAGTTGTCATGCATGAGGTAATGCTATGTGGTTGGTATGATCAGGCATTGATACCTAGATAATGGTTGAAAATTATGATTAATGCATATATGATTATGTTTATACATGTATTATGCTAATCTAGTTGGTCTTGTAGACAACATATCCTCCCCAAACTATATTGAGGTACGTTGGTTTGCTTATGATTTAGTTTAGCTAACATGATATAACTTGCAGGAAGAGAATATCCAAGATGACTAGAAGAATGGTAGACTACAGTTCATAAGGTTCTCCATGTGGATCAAATGAGAAACATTTTGTTGGGCACTCTTCTAGCATAGAAGACACATTGATAATTTTGAAGGAAGAAATAAGGAGTTACAAAGCAGATAATGATAGGATCATTCAGGAACAAGAGAAATAAGAAGAAGTTAATGTAGTCATACTTCATAGTTTTTCATACTTGTAGAGACAGGGACGACTTCAGATTAGCTATGTGTAGCAGGATAGGACTAGTGGGGCATTTGATAGTATATCTCATGGTGGGCACAGGTTGAATATATATGACACTATCATGGATGGAAGATTCTTGGATACACCTGATAGGTGAGGCAATGGATATGGGATTTACTCTAGTTCTGGTTCAGATAGGTATCTCGGTCGATATTTTTTGGATGAGTTCAAGAAAGAAAATCCACCTACATTTGATGGAGAAATGAAGAAGTCATAGGATGTCGAAGCATGGTTGCTTGGTATGAACAAGTTCTTCAAGTTGCATTATTACTCAGTGAACATGGAGGACAAAATAGCTACATTTAGTCCTAAAGTAAAAACATACATTTGGTTGGAAGATGTAAAGAATCTTAGAGGCATTCATGAAGAGGAGTTGACTTGGAGTGAGTTTAAGAGACTATTCAAGACGTACCTATCAGAGAGATACTAAGATGAAGCCAAAGGAATTCTTGAGCTAGAGATGGGATCTATGATTGATGAGGAATACAATAGTAGATTCTTGGAGTTATTGAGGTATGTGCCGTACCTCAAGGAGGAGACTGCCAATATTCATAGATTCATTAGTGGGTTTTCATATCATTCAAGGAAAGGATTGAGTTTAATGAGCCTATATCAATGGAGGAGGCCATTCAGAATCTAAATCATCATTATGAGAAATCAAAGCACGAATTTTAAACTAAGATGGACTGGAAAGATAATGCAAAGAACAAAGGAAAATGGGAAAATAAGTGACCAAGGCCTCAGGACACACGTAACAAAGAGAATGCAACACTACATAAGAAGTTAAATGCATTTGATAGAGGAAAAGAATTTTAGTCTGGGGAGCAGAACAAGGGTGTTGGCTAGAAGCCTTTACAATATTGGACTTGTGGCAAGGATCATCATCTAAGAGATTGTCCATAGCATTAGGGTGGTAGACCGAAGATTGAAGGTCCATAGGAATCATGTACAGTGGAAGATGTTGGACAGTGTCCCTCAAATTTATGCAACACTCGATAGCAAGAAGGAAGATTACTATGCATATATTATTGAGATGGATGGTAATTTTTGTGATCAAGTTGTTTCTATTTTGATTGACCTTGGATCTAATTATAATTATGTTAACCCTGACTTGGTGTATAAGTGTGGTTTCACTGAAGAAGTGCATGTAGAATCTATGTTAGTGCAGTTGGCTACAGGTACAAAGAAGAGAATTCATCATTGGATAAGAACTTGCACATTTGAATTGAATGCTATGCCTACCTTAGCACATTTAAATGAATTATCATTGGATCATATAGTATGCTTTTGGGTATGGACTGGTTGTATCTTGACAGGACTAAGGTGGATTGTTATGACAAAGCTATTGAATGCTTGGATGAAAATGGAGAACAGAGAACCTTACAGGGTAAGAAGAAGGAAACGTCAATTAGGATGGTGATAGATATGCAGGTAAATCATAGTCACAAGAAGGGGTGTGTGTTATTCGAAGTGCATATTTCTAGTGATTAAGGTAATTAAGTTGAGGATGCAAATGTCTTGAGTAGGTACCTGCTTTTATAGTAGTTTTAGGATACGTTTCTGGCATAGATTTTAAAGTTGTTGCCTTATAGGGAAGTTAAGTTTTCTATTGAGTTAGTACTAGGGGCAGCACCAACATCAAAGGCACCTTACAGGATGAGCACACCAGAGATAGTAGAGATGAAGTTGCAATTAAAGGAAATACTTGAAAAGGGATACATCAGGCCAAGTGTATCACCTTGGGGTGCACTGATGTTGTTTGTGAAGAAGAAGGATGGTACTCTTAGGCTATGCATTGATTATAGGAAGTTGAAAAAGGTGGCGATTAAGAACTAGTATATGTTTCCAAGTATTGATGACTTGTTTGATCAGTTGAAAGGAGCAACAATATTCTCGAAGATTAGTTTGAGATCTGGATAATTTGGTACGCATCAAGTAAGAGGAAATTTACAAGACAACCTTCTGGATGAAGTATCGGCATTATGAGTTTATTGTATTTCCATTTGGTTTAACTAATGCTCCAACTACTTTCATGTGCTTGATAAATAGTGTGTTGCATCCTTATTTGGACAAGTTTGTTGTTTTATTAATTGATGACATATTGGTATATTCTAAGAATGAAGAAGAGCATGCGAAAAACTTAGCATCGGTATTGAGATTATTGAGAGAGCATCAGTTAAATGCTAAGCTCAATAAGTGAATTTTATTTTAGATAGAGGTACATTACTTTGGAAATGTTGTTTCCAAGGAGGGTATAGCAGTGGATTCGGAAAAGATAAGGGCTATCATGGAATGGGAACTCCTAGAAATATGGATGAGGTAAGATCATTAATGGGACTAGCAGGTTACTATAGGAGGTTCATCAGGAATTTCTCTTAGATTTCATATCCTATCACATCATTATAGAGGAAAAGTAGGAAGTTTGAATGTACAAAATAATGTGTAGCAAGTATTGAACAATTGAAGAAGTTGTTGATGAATGCTCTAGTGTTAAAGATTTCAGATCCAGATAAAGAGTTTGTAGTGTGCATGGATTTTTGCAAGAGGGGGTTTATTGGAGTCCTTATGAAAGAAGGATATGTGGTATGCTATGAATCAAGGAAATTGAATGAGAATGAGAAGAATTATCCAACACATGATCTTGAGTTGGCAACGATCATTCATGCATTGAAGATGTGGAGGCATTATCTTCTTGGTAGGAGGTTTTTATTTACGAGTGATCACAGTGGTTTGAGGTACCTATTTTACCAATCGAATGATGATGCAACTAATATGATAAGGTATCAAATATTCTTAGTGATTATCAGATAAGTATGAGACCCCTATGCTCAGATTTGTTGTTATCACCTATAGATTGCATATTCGTGACATGTTTGACGAAATTCCCTATCATGTCTAGTAGGGGTACAATCAAGTGTTTGTTCAAATATTTACATTTGTATCAATGCCTCAATGTTATTTTTCATTCTTGAATATTTCATGGAGTTTTGGGAAGTGGCCTGAGTCCTGGCCTTGAAAATGATCCATAGATTCCAGGGTTGAAAGGACCCTAGTCCTGGCCTTGAAAAGGACCCTTGTCGCTTGCATGCCCATGTTGTGAGAGAGATTGGAGGGCCCCAGTTGCACGCATGCCCATTTCATGGGAGCGACTGAGGCTCTAGAGCAGTGAAGTGTCAAGTTGTTTTAGGGGTTAATCACTTAGAAGGGTTGGTTGTCTCCTATAGCTTTTGTGACATGTGCAAAAGGTCAGATTGATTGTGTTTGGTTGGTTCCACTTCCTTAACTATACATGGGGCGTTGAATCAGATTGTAGTAGCTGCTCGTCACATGTTTACCCCAACAGACTGGTTAACTTGAATAAATGTGGGAGGAGGGTGTTACAGAATCAAAGTCCTTTTTCTATGGAGTTCATTAACATAACACTCATTCACTATCAATCCAAAGCCCCATGGCAAACAAAGTAACACGTTTGTTTTTAAGAAACAATTAAGGGTTTTGTAATAATAATACTAGATTATGAGCTAGAAGCCTTATAATATCTTTTTGTTATGTGATAATGTAAATATTCACCAGACCATACAAAATTAGTGCCATCTCTAGGATTTCATTTCTTCCCTATTCTAAATATATATTTTCTTTACGAATATACAAAAGATCCCAAGAATCAGAAGGTATTTACATTACAACATATATCAACAAAATATTTTAACTAAAACCAATAAACCTGTCCTTAGCTTCCCCAATCAACAACGTCCAAAACTAGGCTTGTCATTCCTCTATGAGTGAAGAGGCTTCTTCTTATGAGGAACCACACTAGGAGCAACACCTCCAAGAGAAAGTTGAGCACTGCCAACCATACAATTCCCTAGAGTTGTAACTCGAGTGCTGAGTGCAATAAATTCCTCATGGAATTCATTCAAAGAAATTTATAAACTACTCAAAAGTTAGAGGAACTTAGCTTCTAATAATAATTGTGAAGATTAGAATTGTCTCTCATCCATGTCATCCTGTTGTTTCCTAGAAACTTTGGCAACACCTAAACCAAATCAAAAAATTTAAGAAACAAAGAACCAACATCAAGGCTTTCTGGAAGACAATGAGGTTGTTCCATTTAAGGAAAGGACCACTGAACCCGACTTGCAAAAGAACTAACAAGCTTAACCCACACCCCAAGACTAGCAAGGTAAGGCTTCCAAAGAATTTTCTGGAGTTCCACATAATCTATTATATAATTGAGACTGAAACACTACCATAAGCCATATTGAGGAAAATTTCCATATCCAACCCAAAATCCTCTGGAGGATGATGAATAGATTGATGATTAAAAGTGCAGGGTGATGAAATTAACTCCAACCCACTTCTCAGAGAATGAAACTCCATATCCATATTGAATTCCAGTCGCTCCCACCAAATAAGAATTAAATTCTTATGCCCCATTTTGCAGATGAGAAGAAATATTTCTGTCTCTAAACCAAAAGATGCTCCTTCTGAACTGCCTCCTAGAGACCAGAGGACCAAAGTCACTCTCTTACCCACTCACTCCCTATGATTAAGGATGAAAAATGTCATATTTGTGTTGGCGACCGAGATCTAGAAGACACTAACCTAGAGCGAACCTTTCACCTGTTATCTCAGACCCTTGAGCGAACTCCTTATGTTGAACCTGTGTGAACCAAGAAAAAATAAAAGAGAAGATGTGTGTCCAAATGATCTTTAGGTCTCTTCTATTTATATGATTTCCTGAGGGGTCACTTGGGGTTAATATTGACCCAAGTAGTTACTCATGTGATTAGGGCTAACCCATTCCATAATACATGTGTGAATAAAATAATTCATAACTTAATTTCCGCTTGACCAAACTGGGTGATATTTAGGTCGATTTTGGTCCCCTCGAAAGGGGGAATCTAATGAAATAGTTATCTCAGTCATTTGAGCTATCAATGGTGGAATTTGATTGTAGTTAAAAAAAGTTAACACTTTTGAAGATAATCATTGTTCCAAAAAGTATTTAAGACTATCATGATATGCTTTTACCTTGAAGTGTCTTCCTATTAGTGTTACAGATCCATTTGGGCACATCACTCCCATCATTTAGATCAGTGTTTTAGGGCTCATCAAACCCTAATTTCAATTTCTACATGCCCTAAACAAGTCACCCTTTTGAATGCCTCCTTCCTTGACAATTTCATGACTTGAAGACATCCTGAAATGACCTCTAAAGGGACCAGCGCAGGTAGGCCCATGTAAGGGTGCGTTGTAGAGTAGTTGAGTCCATTCCAGGGTGCTTTGTAGAGAACTTAGGCCCTCTTTCACCTACGATGGGCGAGATTGAGCAAAATTCACATAGGGTTTGGGGAATATTCTTATCTCTTGGAGTCATCTAGAAGTTTCCCTCACTTATCAACTCCTATGATCTCGAAAATGATTGAGGAATGAGTTAAGATGCATCCTGTCCTCTCATGGCTTCCTCCATGGAACTAATTTTAAGTATGGAAGGCCATTGAATACCACCATTTATGACATAACCTCCTTCATCCTCCTATAAATTGAACACTCATCTAAGTGATCAGTGGTTGGACTATGTTGAATTGTAAGGAGATAATGTTACTATGAGAATTGACTTTGAGACAAGTATTGTTATGCTACAAGTTTTTGATGCTTTTGATGTGATGTGGATGGGATCCAAGCTAGAGGAGTGACTTCAAATCAGACTTGATGGTTGTAATTCCTTCTATAAAGTATTTGAACCTTTTTCCCATATGCTTATCTTGTTATATGATGCTTATATGTGTGAATGTATCTGATTCCATTTACTTGTATTCAGTAGATATTTTTCTTTAATCAGTTCTTTGTCTTCTGTTGATGTTTACAGGTACTTATCAAGCTTGTTAAGTATGGGAAGGAGCGACAGGATCGATACAAAGAAGACAAGAGGGAAGTGAAACTACAAGTAGGTCTTCTCATCTTCTTTGTTATCTATTGCTAAGTTATAGGAAGAGGCTAAAGTGCTTTGAACTGTTGTTCTAGATATGACTACTTATCTAGGGAATTAGTATTTATCCATAGATACCAAATTATCCAAAATAAATTGGCGACTCTACTGGGGAACGATCATAGCTCCGAGTAGCTTATCCACATCCTAGGACACTCTAACATACCTAACTTCCTTTCATTTATTCTATTTCAACCTTGTTGAAGTGTTATTTGGTCAAAAAAATGAGGTTAGATGACTCTTGAGTGGCCTCTCAGGAATCGATGCAGGCTTGGTCAGGGGACAGTGCTCTACAGAGCACCCTTGAGTGAGAGATAGTGCTATGCAGCACAGTTAGGCCCTCTTTGACCTGCACTGGTCCACCTTAGGGAAAAATTTCACCTTTGGATTGGGTTTTTTCTCCAAATTTCCTTATGTTTATGCTTGCTGAAAGACCAATGATTGTAGTGTCTCTGAAATCAACTTGTATTTCCTCTTTCCAACCCTACTTTGGCTTGATTGATTAATGTTTCTTAAATTATTTCTTGATCATTATCATTTCATTTCCAAAGTTATATTATAGTCGATTAATCTTTGTTCAAAAGAAAGTGTCGTAAAAGTCTTCTTTTCCTTCAAAACAGAACTGTTGTAAAGTCTTTGTTCTTGTAAAAATATTGATTGATTGTATGTGAATTAGTTTCCTTTTTGTTCATCATAACATTAAGGGAATTGAAAAGAAAAACTTGCATCATTCATATTATAGTTTGTGAATGCTTGAAAGGAATAGCAAGGGAAATTGCATTAGATGTGCTCTTTGCTCTTTGTCAAAGATTTGATTTCTTTATCCCTACTAGCTAAGGTTTTAATTGTTCAATTGAATGAGAAGAATGCTTATCATATTAGTTGAATTTTAGGAATTGCATACATATATCATGTGGTGAACCTTGAAAGGAAAATTCTAAGCAAGGTCAACTTAAAATGAACATCAATTTACTTAATGGAGCATTGTCACCTAATGAAAAACATTTAGTGGTTCTAGGCTAGAGACGTGTTCCGGAGTCGTAAAACAAAGTCGCTTCTGCTAACTTGTCTACAATACGTCCTAAGTGTGATGCCTCATTCCATGTACGTGAGTATATCGTAGCTCGTTCACGTACCTTCAAGTATCTAGGGTAGTGTTACAGTACGTAAAGTGTATGGGAATTCTCTCATTGCGTGGTTTTGCATTAGACAACGCTAATATGGATTGGGCCTCCACGTAATTTCAGGTATATATGGGAGGACAACACAAGGTTGCTATCCATCCTTAGGCAACCGAGTCAGTCGCCTTGTACACTGTGATACATCGAACACAACATTTAGAGAGATTGCCTGCCTGTACTTCTCAGTTTTCCAGGAGGTATTTTGTAGTTCACAATTACTTGGTAAACCTTTTGCCTAGCTTATCCCTCTTTTTTTTTGTTATGTTATGATTATAATAAAATTAATTGACCATGGATAACATCCTCCATGCTCACTCCTTATTTGATCTTAGGTTGAGACATATAGCGACAAATCCGGAGTCCACCGATCAAGGAATTCCTTGAGATGGGAATCCTAATCCTTTTCTTCCTTTCAGAAATATTGGTGCTCCTCTTATGGCTACGTTGTCCCTTTTAGGACTTACCATTAGCATTCTAGTATGGTTGTTTTCAACCTCCTTGGTTCAAAATGTCGTGATTTCTCCGCAATCTAGTACTCCCCCAATTGGACAAAATCAACCTCCAGTTGATCCTAAAGTTGACCCTTTTCCTTCTTCCATGGCTTTTTCTTCCTCCCCTTCTTCCTCTTATCCTAGTGAAAGTATTGATACTAGTAACCAGGTGGCTAAGAAGAAGAAGACAAGGAATAAGAAAAAGAAGAAGAAAATTTTGTAGGGGGGCAACAAAGCAACCATTGCTTTGAATGAAACTTTTGATGAGAAACCGTCTGATAAGCCTCGCAAAGTTTGATATCCATGAAAACTTTGTGCAGGAGACCATCTTCTACGAAATTGTTCTTGTATTCCTTAGATCTTAGAAGAATGGTCTTCCCGTTCACATCATCCTGTGTCATCAAATTCTGGAGATCATGCTGGTGACACACCATCAACTAGTGGTAGTAAAGTTCATGGAAAGAACGGTAAAGTTAAGTTTCCCTATATGTTATGTGAAGGGAATCACCCCATTCACCTTTGTCCCTATCTGGATGAAGCCAGAAAAGTGTTAGATAACTATCCCGCTTCATCGCAATGACTTCCATCTGGTTGCAGGAGACTATCCCTTAATCCTTGACTAGTTGATAAATTGACTAACCCAAATCAACGGTCGGTCAAACCCACTCTCTCTAAATGTGAATCCCATGAGTCTATACCTGACCGATCATAGGTCGAGGAAACAGTTGACCTGATTTCACCTTTAGTTAATCATACCTTTCTTGAAGAGAGTGAATATGATGCCACTCAGGTTCTTTTTGTTTCTTCAGATTCCAATGAGCTTGGGGGAAATCCTCTTGTTCCATCAATACAGGAGGAAAATCCTCCCATTCTTGTAACTCAAGGGGATAATTCTCTTGTTCTTACAGTACCCCCTCCAAGTAGTCTAGTCACTTCCTTTGATTGGAATCAACTAGCAGGATCCTGTCTTCCTTCTTATGTGCCTTTCCAGATCATAGTATACGTTTGTAATAAGATTGTATTTGGCACTATTATAGATGAAGGTGTATTTGTGAGTATCCTTTTCTCAACTGCATGGCAAGCGCTCAGTTCACCACCACTTGTGTTTTTTTACCTAGAATATGTTGGCTTTTAACAGAGGAACCAATAAACCATTTGGGATAATTCCTCAGTTACCTATTACTTTGGGAGAAAAAATGTTTATCTTAATGTGATGGTAATCCCACGCCCTTTAGATTAAAATTTACTTCTTGGGCATGACTATGTTTATGAAATGGGAGCTATTGTTTCAACACTCTTTCGAGTGATGTGTTTCCTACATGAAGGCACAATTGTCACCCTTGACCAGCTTTCATTTCCCGGTCCAAATATGGCTTACAATTAACCATATTCCCTAAATGGTATTTTTGTACCAATGGTATCATCCCCTTAGTTATGTGGCAACCTTTTCCATGCCTACATCAACTGACGATCAATTCAGTGATGTTGTACATTATGTATTGGTGGCATTGGAACCAGATCCCTCTAATGGATTCCTTGCTATGGATCCATTCTAGAGCATTGTTCTCCCATCTGATGAGAACCTCTTGGAAGTCATGACCTCTTATGAGTTGTGAAACAAGGATACGAGCATAGTTCCTTGTCTTGTGTCAATCTCATTAAATAATGAAACAAGGAATATGAGGATAGTTCCTTGTCTTGTGACAACCTCGTTAAAAAAAATGAAACAAGGAATATGAGAATAGTTCTTTTACTATGTTAACCTCGTTAAAAAATGAAATAGGTCCATGAGGATAGTTCCTTGTCTTGTGTCAACCTTGTTAAAAAATGAAAGAAAGAATATGAGGATAGTTCCTTGTCTTGTGTCAACCTCGCTAAAAAATGAAACCAAGGGTATGTGGATAGTTCCTGCTCTTGTGTCAACCTCGTTAAAAAATGAAACAAGGAATATGAGCATAGTTCCTTGTCTTGTGTCAAGATCTTTAAAAAATGAAACAAGGAATTTGAGCAGAGTTCCTTGTCTTGTGTCAAGCTCATTAAAAAATGAAACAAGGTCCCCAGTTCCAATTCAAGTCTTTGAGTAGATCTCGTAAAATCCCAGTCGAGTCTTTCACTTGATCTCATAAAAGAACCTTCATTCCATCCACCTGATAGCGATGAGTAGTCTACTTAGGTGAATGTAATGAAGCTTGGCGAGCATGCACCTAGTGGTAAAGTTAACTTTCCCTATAGGTTATGTGAAGGGAATCACCCTGTTCACTTTTTTCCCTATCTGGACAAATCCAAAAAGGTGTTGGATAATTGTCCTGCTTCACTGAAGTGAATTCCATCTGGTTACAGGAGACTCTCCCTTCCATCATGCTGGGGGCATAGTTCTTCGTTTTAAGCTTGTGTAAAAATGAAACTGAATCAAAGCATAGTTTTTGATTTCAATCTTGTGTAAACATGAAACCGAATCCAGGCATAGTTCCTGTCATGCGGAAAGAGTTAATCTTGCCGACAAAACCAACCTCCCTAGAAGCCTAAGACTTTCTAGTGACAAACAAGACAATTAAGAGAAATCCTTCTCTAAACATGCATTTATCACACGAGAAATCAAGTGTTTTAGATCCTACC
>APFE030801299.1:0-12823 GCA_000404065.3 Pinus taeda
GATGAGATATGACCTAAAAAATAGATGACATAGGCCATTATAACAAATTGTAATATCAAAATGCAAAATAACTGAGAACATGGCATAAGCTAAACAAATGGATAAGAGTTTGTGGCAACAACCTGAATAGGGTCTTCATTGTTACTGGGGTTGTTGCCTGCTGGAGGAGGAATACCTAGGTGTTGTCCAATGCGATCAAAGCGCTAGTGTACGTCTCTTAACCGAAGATTGAAATGCTTTAGAGAGTGTAAAATGTTTGCTCTATGCTTGAAACAATGTATCAAAATTCGCCGAAGGAGAAACTTCCAGTGTTAGTATAAGTCGATTATGTACATTATTGATTGAATTAGTTGCGCATGTGTCCAATATCCAACACCCAATCAACCAATTCGGTGAGAACCTTGGTGTCTAAAAGTTGCTGATGCATGGAGGCTCCCTTGCGTTCCATGTGGCCTATCTCCTCTTAGATGGGGCCTGGGGGGAGATCCCAAAACCTTACAATTGTTTCCTCCAATGATGGTGGGTACGAGAGTGACCTTAAGAAGCCCGCTCCTGATAATATGCCGCCCCTTGGCAAACATGTGCACAATGTTGGGGCATGGTGAAGGCCATGATAAGAAGACAAGACCAAGATGTTAGGGAGAAAGGGGAATAAGCGACAAACCAAGTGAGAGTAGCCATGCGAGGATGGAAAGGAGTAAGGTGGAAAGAAGTCAGATGAAGACGAGGTTTTAGAGAGGCGAAAGTAGATGATAGATCACATAGAGGAAGAATAAGATAAGAATGAGTTATAAGGGAAAACATGAGGCCTAGATGCTAGCCAAAGAAAGCACAAGGTTACAAGATATATACCAAAGAAGAAACACAATTCCCTGAGAGCTAATCGAGAGATGTGAGAAGAGTGACCAACATAGAAGATGGCCAGAGGAAAACCAATAATATGGGCAAAAACATGAATATAGATCATGCAGTGAGTGGGATGTAAACCATAGATGACCAAGGCTCTCATCGAGGAGGTCTAATGCCCATAAAGATTATTTGCTATCATGCATGAGGGACTTGAATAAGAAGCTGCTACATGCATGACAATTCAACATAGAGAAAGAAACAACAACACTCGATTGATATGCCAAAGTACTATTGAAAGGCACTCCTAGGTCTCCAGCTTGGGGTAGTAAACCTGCCAATTATGGAACTACAATTGAGTATCAAGAGCGGAAAAATAGGGCCTCACCAAGGCTCACAAAAGTGGGTCGGGCATTATGTGTGAATTGTATTACCAAGGTGCGCAAAAGAGGTTACAGATGCAGAAGACTAATGACGAGACTCTCTAGATGAGAATAGTAGTGTGGAGGGGACATGTATGAGATACATGAGGAGGAAAAAAACATCACACGAGCAAGACTTTGACAAACCTGGCATGGTGGCAAGACTTCAATGTTGTCAATGTAATTAAGCATGTGATCAAGTGACCGACCATCAATTCGCATGAGGTAGAGTCTCGCTGTGTAGACAGTCATAAAGACATGGTTACGGGGGCATGCTACCATGTCTCCCAACCTCTCGGCCAGGTAGAGCGGGGGCAATACGCCCACTTTACAATATTGACACCCCATTCGAGAATAATGAAATCAAAAACTTAAAATGCTACTCAATAGTCATTTGGCAATTGTAAAAACTTTTAAATTATTTTTATTATATTTTTCTATCCACATTTTAGTTTTTATTAAAAATAAGCGAAAATTAAAACATTTATACATTGCATTAATTCCAATTTAAATATAATCGAACTTTTAGTCTAATGGAAAATTAAGCCAGATTATATTATTTTTTTTCATATATGATATCGGTTAGATTCAAAGGAAATATACATAACAGAGAAACACAATGACTTTAAAATTAATGGCAATTAAAATATTTATCATTACATTATATTATTATTACAATTAATAAAGTATCAATATATTCTTATACTATCTTATTTTAAAATTCTCTCTAACAACTTACATATTATAAAACTTTTATTATTACAATAAAATAAAATATAATTTTTATACCATTCTCTTTTAAACCTACCAATCAATAAAACCCCAAACACCTTAAGAATTGTAACATTATTATTGGTTACTATCAAATAAAGCACATTTATACCATTCTTTAAAGATAAGATTCTTAACATAACCTTTCCTTGATAGTACCAACCAATTTCTCCAACATGCAACGCCTTTAGGCTCCATCACACTTAACTTTCTGTCTCAATCTCTGGTAACATGAGATAGAAAATAATGCACCCCGGGGTAAGCTCTGTCCACCAAAGTTAGATGCCTTTTTGGCATTGGGACAATTTTCACCTTTCTAGGTAAGCAATTGCGGGAAGTCCCTTTCACACGCACAATACGGCTTTCTCTTAATATAAAAGGATTTATTCTCTTGGGTGGAGTGGGATTGGATTCCTGAAGCATATTCTGTGAAGAGTTTGAAGCTGGCATATTTACAAAGGTTTCTTCCTTTAATAAAATGATTTAAATATAAATTAAAATTCAACAACAATCTCAGGTTTATTGTTTAATGTTGACCATATTTGACATATTCCTTACCATATTTGTCCCAACTTCCAACTTTATTGGAGGAGGGTTTTAATTTTGATCAAAACCCACGATGCTCCTCACCGCACATTTACTTGGTGGTGGGAGCTATCAGGTCAGTAATGCTTCTGATTCTATTCCTCCTCGAAACATGAAAAATGATCTCTCAGCCTTTCTATTTTCGACAGCTCCTGTACAGGAATATCAATAATTATAGGCCCTTTGCTTGTCTTTCAGCTTTATGCGCTGATTCCCTGGGAGCTTGTGAAAAACGAGTCGTTTTCAGTCCCGAAGTGGCTCTGAAATCGAACAAACCCTCTTCGATTCGGACTAGATTTGTAACAAATTTAAAGCTATTTATATAGTTCTTGGTTTTGCGTTTTGTAAATCAGATCAGGTCTGTATTATCTCAGGCGGGCAAGAAGAACTATTGTTCGCTGTTCAGTACGGGAAATTATATCCGGAAATTCACAATGAGTAGCGGAAGTACCTCCAATTTTAGCTCTGGTAAGCATTCTGCTTCTGTATTTCTTTTTTCCCTTTTTTCCCCTGAGATACTGTCAAATTTAGCGTTGGATAATGTCAAGATTATGACTCACGCGAGGGTTTTTAACACGAGGGTTATTATGCTATGGGAAGTTGCTAATTCTGGGATCTGAGCTACATGTAGTTATGCAGACTGTAATTGTCTGTCATATTTCATTTACTTAAAAGGGTTATTTATATTTGAATGAATTTGATTAATTTAGCTTTCTAGAAGTGACAATTATCCATCAGTTTTTATTCAATTGGAAGGGCTGTTTACATTTGAATGAATTTGATTATTTTTTCTTCCCACCAGATCATCTATTAACTTCATTTTTGTGGCAAAACAGCAATTTTTGAACCTCTAATCATAAATTCTTTCATAGATCAATTGCATTTTTTTTAATTGTCTGTCCATGATTTTTTTCATATTTGATATTTCAGAGCTGAAATCAGAATATTCATTGGTCTGTATTTACGATACCTTTTGAGCCTTAAAAGATTCTCTACTTTACTTTTAAAGAGACCCTCAGATTGTGAACAGATTCTTCGTCTGCTTATTACAGTCTTTCTCAGCTATTGAACCAAATTCTCAATTTGGCACATGCCATTTCCCCAGTGCATAAGGAGCTTTGAATCTCTAGAAACCTGCAATGGCTGTGTCTGTAGTACCTTTCATTATTAATCATACATCATAGAACTCAGCCCTATTATTTGATATCTGGCCTGCTGCATACTTAGGAAAAATATGTATATTTTTAAGATAAGAATAATATACCCCGTGCACCATACATACCTGGTATTCCTTGACAAGGTCCATCAAAAAACCCCACACTTTTGAATAATCAATTTCAGGCTTTTTGAGGATTCTTTGTGGATTTGCCTTTTCAGGGTTCCAAGATCCACCATAGAAGAATCATATCTCGTGAGCAATCTGCATAGGATTTCTCTCCTTTCCTTGAAATACAATTGTGATTCTTGCAATTCACAGAGTCCAAATAACAAAGCAAGGAAGAGCTTTATGTGCTACTACAGATTTGTCATAAAACCAGCTTATAAAACATTCTAACAAGAAGTATTTCACCCACCTCTTTTTGCCACTTGCTAATTGTAAGATCAATCACAATGGGTTATATACAGTTTTATCTATTTTTTAACTGGAATTTATCTTTTGTGTGTGTGTTGATGAGAGGAATGGATGAGTGCAGGAAGTAGGTCTCAAAGGCGCACATTTGAGTATGGGAGAACACATGTAGTCAAACCAAAGGGGAAACATCAGGCCACCATTGTGTGGCTTCATGGGCTCGGTGACAATGGTTCAAGGTATCTTCGTTGGACAATTCATTTTCTAGGGTGGTTAATTGGGAGTTAATCAATTAGTGCTGTTGTCAGATTGATATTTGTTATTTTGTCATGTATTTTCATAATTTATGAGGAGTTCTGGAGAATTAGTATAGTGCTTTCTAAGATCTTGTGCTTTAAGGGACTGAGGATGGCTTAAAAATGCCACACCCTTGATCAAATCCCTGTTTAAATTCATTTTTCTTTTCCCAATTTTAGTTCAAACATAAAAAATAAACATGGACAATTACAGGTAGATATGTTAGAGGAAGTTCTGTAAGTTAAGTTGCAACATTGCTAACTTCTCCTAAAGTCACGAAGAGTATTGCCTGAGAAGAGTAGGCTGGCTACATTCTCTCTAAGGTATTGAACAATTTCCAGTTAGGAAGGAGCAATCACTGTTGCTCTTTATTGCCTAGATTACACCTCGTGGAGTGCATTCTGAAGCTCTTAAATTCTATAGCACAAGATGCAGTTAAGCAAGGTAGTAGAAGCATGAGTTAATCAAAAGTAGAGAAACGAAGTCACATCCTTGATAGAACCCAGTGTGCAGCTGTAAGCGAGGTAGTGAAAATGAAAGAAATTAGTCCAGCTTAATATTAATGTAGCTATACTTTATCTTTGACCAAATTGGGTGCAAAAGTTGCTATATAATCTATAGCATGGTGAAAAGAATTTAATGTGAAGCTACACATTAATAATAATTTGCACTGCTGTTCGAAGTTATTGTAGGCATGTCTGGTTAGTGAATGGCAAATTTGTAGTATGTCAGCTCTCTGGCTTGAGTTTCTATTTTTTTCACTGTAACTGGTTGCTTTTATATTAGAAAAAGCTGCAGCCAAACCAGACAACAATCTGAAACACATAATTTAACAGCCAGATATCCTCTATTTCTGACCTTCTAGTTCTAGCCTTTAAAGCCCTGGCAGGTGTACTGTCTTACATATTGAAATAGTAAAAAAAAACTGTTAGACAAAACATACCAAATACAGTAAAAACGTAGGAATCATAACTTTAAATGGCTTCAACTGTCAGGTCACCTGAATCTGCATTGCAGCATCCTCAGAGTGCATCTCCACATCAGAATGAGCTATAGGGCTGCTTTCACTCATGGTGTCCACCACTTACTGTTTTGGGAAGCGCAGGATGTCTATATCATGCTCATTGGCCAGAGAAAAACTGCAGAGAGAGGAGTCACCAAAAGATGCAAAGTCTGGTGGGGAAGGAGATGAGACAACCTCTTGGGGGTCGTTAAGTTGGGCTGATATCCATCCAACCAGAGACTGCAAAGAACACATTTAGGATGCTAACTCCAGACATTTCTGATAATGAATCTGCATGGAAGTGTTGACCTCCTTCTCTGTTTCCCTAAGTTCCAGAATATGGGTTATGGTACCCACTGCACACCAATCCCTGATCTGATTTTCTTCCCTAAGCTTCCTATACACACCATTTTTTTGTAAGCTAGCTCTCAATTTGTATTAACTAAAGAAGAAATTATACATAGTCAAAAGCTGTTGGTCTACCACTAGGGAAACCAGATCAGAAACAGAAGAACAAATTTTTATTTCATAATGTCTGAGCCATAACATCAGTCACAAAATTATACAAATATCAACTATAGACCAAAATAGAACTACTATCCTGAGTTCTATTGCTATATTGAGGGATGTCAATCCTGCTTTTCTTATCAGAAAATAAAAGAAAAGATGCTACAGGCCTGTCCATATAGGGAATTATGTAGAGGGTGAGGTGTCAACATCAATGGGTACTTGCCCTGAGTGCCCTTTGGGTGCTGCCAACTGCAAATATACTAGCTGTTTGGCTAGAACTGTGACCATATGATCAACTTCATTTGTGTAAAGTTGCACTTCATCCAGCTGGGTAAAATCTCTTGATTGGCGTCAGGCCTTTCCATCAATACCTTGCCCATTATAGTCCTGGTTTGCCAGTATAATCAACTATTTGATAATATCTAGTGTTTTTTTTGTAAATAAGATAAGATATATTACTGTAAAAAGGAGGTATTTACATAGGTTGGATTGTGCAGGACAGTGTCGCTGTCACAAGAGCCAACTACACTGTCTGTTCTAACTTCTAGCCATTAGCTTAACCGAGATACGATGCGAATTTACAAAAATGGGTTCTGTTTACAATGTGGGAATTGTAGAGATCAAAGCACTGTAAACCAACAGAAACCTGATTGACATTTGACTCCAAAAAAGGACCAGAGGATTGAGTTGCGCTTTGACAGACAGCGCTGAGGGCCTTTATTTCCGAAACCTCATTCGCAGCAGCGGCCTTACATCTGCGGGAGATGTTGAACAAAAAGGTGCTCACAGCAGTCATTCCGGATTAGCAGTAGCCAGGTCGTTGTCGTCTAGACTAATTGGTTGTTCTTGAGTACTCCCCTCCTGTGGCGCGATGACGGACGAGCGGCTGGAGGAGGCCCTTGCCATTTCTTTCTTGATACTTGGAGAACAATCGACAGGCGAATGGACCTTGGCCGTAGACTTCTTCTTTAAAACTGTGTATTGCGGAGCTTCACGGGTTATGAAGTGGCAGTGATAAACCGCTTCAACGAAGATCACAAATTTTCAGTTAGGCTGTCAATTTTGTTCTCAACCTCCCTGGAGCGTTCCGCTTGCTCCTGTAGAGCCAGGCCCAGAATGGTCTTCATTTGCCACCTGATGTCAATGGTGCGCGCATAGAGATTTTCGCGCGCTGTGGCAAGAGTGGGGTCGGGTATCCAAGCGAAGTCTGCGTCCACCTCCTTCGAGGGAACGCCTCTGCCAAGAGCTCTGGCTTGAGCTTCAAGGCTAGCAATTTGCTCTTGGGTCTCTGGGTTCACTACCACAACATAATTGAGCGTGGCACGCCTTGTGGAGTATTCATCACGGGTGATGGGGGGAGAACCAAGGGAATTCCAGCAAGAGGCCTCTCCCACGCCTGCGCCCCTGCATCGGAGCCGGGCTGGAGCTGCACTTTGGGGCCATGGGGAGGATGGAAGGGCAAGAGAACCGGAACAGATAGAGAACAGGGGAAAGACGGAAGGGCCAGAGAATAGAAACAAAGGGAATGACGGGAAGGAGAGAGTGAGGGGTGAAATTAATAGGGGCGGGAGGGTCTTGGGGGTGAGGAGCCGATGGAAGGGCAGAGATGTCGGAGCGTGGGAGGTACAGGGGGAAGGTGGTGGAGAAGGTGCCACACCGGGCTGATGGGACAAAAGGGCGGCGTCTCTGCAGTGGAGAGGGGTCGTGGGTGGGATATCGAGCACGACTGTCAAAGAAAGGACGTGCCAGGGCGTATACTCGGCAGTACCACCATCCTTCCAATTCCTTGAGCCACCATTGATGTGAGTCGGGATTTTCGAACAATTATTGTTCTTTTCTGGTTGTCCCTGACATTGATTGCTTCACAGTGCTGACGTAGATCACCATCTTCTAGATCGTGCCATGACCTGGATCTCAGCCATAGGCTCCCAGCTGTGCCCTCGTTGGCCAACCTATTCGTGAACTTATTCCCTTCTCTTCTGATGGCCTGGAAATGTAACCCTTCCATGCATTCCATGTTGTTTTTAATTCTCTACAGGATTTTATTTAGGCCCAATTATCCGAAACCTTGGCTTTTTCAATCCCCTGCTAGAGCTTCTTGCAGACCTGTGTAGCGGGAGTTGAATCACCTTCAATGATCAGTGGGCTGATCTTGTGGCTTTTCGCAATGGTGATTCATGTTCCAATGCATGTAATTCTGCGACGTTATTAGTTGATGAACCAATATTGCCCTCGTAAATCCATAGAATTCCCCCTTGAGCATTCCTAAAGACTCCTCCAAATCCAGTGAGGCTGGGGTTACCTTTTGCCGCACCATTGTAATTTAGCTTGATAATTCCCTGTTTCGGAGGCGACCATTTGTCATTCTGTCCTTTTTTTCTAGAATTAGAGGGGGCCTTAGGGACGCTGGCTAAGTGGAGATCCAGCATGGTAAGAATTCTCAAGTTTGTGCTGCTGGGAGGGCCATTGGCGTCCTGAAGAAGAGAGGAGGCCACCCACTCACGAATAGAACTCTTGACCTTTGAGAAGGTGATTTCCTCTTGTGATGAATTACCCTGAAATATTCTAGCATTGTGGTCCTTCCAGAGCGCCCAACAGATAATGCCCGGGACGAGATTCCATGCTCTGTTAACCGAAGGATAGTGGGAAAAGGAAGGATGCTAGTTAGATATGGTGTTGAGGATGGAGGAGGGATCCCGATCCGATCCTTTAAAGACCAAATTAACACAATCCCATAGTTTAGTTGCATAGGGACATTCATTCATTAGGTGATTTGAAGTTTCTTCTTCTTGCTGACATAGATGGCATTTGGAAGGTCCAATAAAACCCTTTTTTTGGAGGGTTTCCCAGGTTAGAATTTTCTTGTGCAAGACAAGCCAGAGGAAAATGGAAATTTTTGGCCAATGTCTTGTATCCCACATTGATTTCCATTTGGGGTCTGGTTGGATTTGATCATGTTGAGCTATGTATCTATATGCTTCCTTTATGTCAAAGTGCCCTATTGGGTTTTGGCCCCAACGGATCTTGTTCTCAGAGGTGTCGTGGAGGATTTGTCTTTTTTGTAGTTCTATTGATAGCTCAGACCAGACCTGAGGGTTGATGGGGGGAACCCACTCTTTTTGATCAATACATTCTCTCCCGCTGTTCCCTCTGTGCTTGGTTTCCAATAGTTACAGACCCTGCTCTTGCTCCTGTTTTGCATCTCGGGCTTGATAAAATGATATTGATCCTTGTCGAGTTCTGGCGTTTGCTGCCAGGCATCTTCCTAGAAGAGTGCCTTGTCCCCTTTCCCAATCTCCCAGAAGCTATGTGTTTGTATGATTGTCCTGTTCTCCCACACTTGGTTCCAGATTACCGAACCTTTTATGTTGCCATTGAGCCTTATTAATTTCTCTTGCGAGTGAGTGGAGAGTACGTATTTTGCCTTCCATAGGATACCCCAGGGGGAATTGGGATTTGCTAACCATCTCCACAGAGTTTTTGCTCCCAAGGCCTTCCCTAGGAGCTCAATGTCCCTGAGTCCAAGGCCGCCATCTTTTTTCGGTCTACAAATTTTTTCCCATGCTACTAGAGCCCATTTCTGCTTATTCTCTGCTCCTCTCCATAAGAAGTTCCTTGGCAGATTCCTGATTGCGTTGGAGATTGCTTTTGGGGCAGCCAAAGCAGAGTATAGGTAGCGCGGCATCGCCTGTAAAACTGATTTTACAAGAACCAAATGGCTTGCCAAATTTAGCGATTGGAAGGTCCAATTTGCCAGCGTCTTTTCTAATTTATTTATCAATGCTTCCCAAGTGACACGGGCGAGTGGCCTCTCTGTGAGGGGAACCCTTAGATATTTAGAGGGGAGAGTACTTATGGGAAAATCAAGGATTCTAGCAATGTTTCTTCGGATGGGCAGAGGAGTATTGAAGAAGAACAATTTTGATGTTTCTTGATTGATGGAGGTGCCAGAGGCCGCAGAGAAGTCAGACAGAATGGTCTTGAAGGAGGAAGCTTCTTTGGCAGTCAGGAGACCCATTAGCAAGGTGTCATCCACAAATTGTTGGTGTGTGGAAGGAGGAGCTGAAGGATGAGGCTTGAGACCAGATAGTTCATTGGCAGACACGGTCGCAGTTATGGATCGACTGAGCCCTTCAGCCATTATGACAAAGAGAAAGGGAGATATTGGGTCACCCTGCCTAATACCTCTTGATGGGTGGAAAGGCTAAGAGGGGGAACCATTTAGGAGGATGGAGAAGAACGCATGAGACACCATTGCCATGATCCAGTTGATACTCTATTTGTGAAACTCATAAGCTTCTAGAACTGCTCTCATGTAGGCCCAACTTATTTTGTCGAAGTCCTTAGACATATATAATTGGATCATCATACCCGATTTCTTTTGCAAATTGAGAGAGTGGATTAGCTCATGTGAGAGGATGATACAATCCATTATTTGCCGACCTTCCACATAGCCTGATTGATGATGCGAGATGAGAAGAGGCAAGAAGAATTTTAGACGATTGGCCAAGACTTTGGAGATGATTTTATAAACGACAATGCAAAGGGCTATGGGACTAAACTTATCTGGGGAGTCAACAGAATCGCCCTTGGGAATGAGAGTGAGAAAGGTGGCGTTGAGGGATTTTAGGACAAGCTTTTGGGTTTTGGATTCTTGAACAAGGGCATGGACATTATTTTTTAGGATTGGCTAGCAGACTTTGAAGAAATCAATGGTAAACCCATTCGGTCCAGGTGCTTTCCCATTGGGCACGGTCATCACTACATCCCCCACTTCTTGAAGAGAAACTTTTCTAACAAGCATTTTGTTATGGTCCTCGGTGAGGATCTTGGGAATGTGTTTGGTAATTTTTTTTATGTCCTCATCCTGATCATTCCTTGGCTCCTTAAGGAGATAGTTGAAGTACTAAGTTAGCTCTTCTTCCATCTCCTCCTGAGAATGAATGAGGTGTCCCTCTCGGTTTTTTAGAGCTAGAATTCTGTGATTTCTTCTATGCGGGATCATCGATTTGTGGAAGAAAGCGGTGTTTCTTTCCCCACATTTTAGCCAGTTTATTCTGGATTTTTGCTGCCACAACTTCTCTTCCTGAGTGGCTCTTTCCTCCCAACTTTGTTGTAATTTTTGCTCTTCTTGTTTGCTGTGGTCTAAGATACCTTCTTCAATGATATGTTGCTGGAGGAGCGCCATTTTAAGCTCTAGATTTTTTTGTTTTGTTTTTGTTTGTTTTTTGTGATGATGTTGCCGCATGTTTCTCTGTTCCATTTTTTTATTTCCTACTTGATGTATTTTAGTTTCTGTAGAAAGGTGTACATCTTGTTACCAAATCTGGTTGTAGAGTTATTCCACCATTGCTCCATTTTCCCCAAGAAATCCAGATGATCCAACCAGAAGGCCTCGAATTTGAAAGGCTTATTCTTGGGACCATTAGAGATATGAAACTTAAGAGGGATAGGCCAGTGATCAGAGCTAGCTTGCGGAAGAATACGAGCTTCCGTTTCCCAAGAGGTGAGTTATGCATCCTCTAAGAGAAGGAAACGATATAGCCTGGAAGCTATTTGTCATTCTCCTCCTCTTCTATTGTTCCATGTGAAAGTACCATTGCTTGTTGTGATGTCGATGAGATTGAGGCTTTCAATAGTTGATAGAAAGGCCTCTGAGTCTGTTAAATTATGGTATGTTCTATGCTTATAACAGTTTACTTCTTTTTCTTATTATTTCAGATTAGCAATCACATGTACATAAAGTAAAGTGCAGATAGAACATTAAACGATCGATAAAAAACAAGCCAAGACAAGAGACACAAGATGTGGTGGCTAGCGAGGGACAAACCCCACAATTTGTGGGGAAACCCTTTGATCATATCCTCTTTTATCTTCAATAATTCAGCAGAGAGAAACAATACAATAAATCTAATTTATATCAGCAGTAGCAAACCCTAGATTAGCAGCATCAGCATTAGCGGCTTCATCATCAAACTAGGGCAGACGATATCTCACAAACCCACTGTTGGATCGGCTTGATTCCACCACCAAAAGTTGCGGCTGCTAGAGGAGGTTCAGATGAATCTACAACGCATTTCAGATGAGGAGATATTCTAGTCCACGCAGGTCAAACTTTACTTCTGCAGTTGCAGCTTCAGTTTCGGCAACTTCCGGCTTCAAACTAGGGCAGTCGATATCTTGCAAACCATCCGCCGGATTGACTTGATTCCACCACCAAAAGTTGCAGCTTCCAGAGGAGGTTCAGATGAACCTATAGCACAATTCAGATGAGGAGATCTTCTAGTCCATGCAGGTCTAGTCCATGCAGGTCAGACTTTACTTCTGCAGTTGCAGCTTCAGTTTCGGCAATTCCGGCTTCACATGTGTGAGGGAGAGACCCTTTTCTGCACAGTAGAGAAGAGACTCTTTTCTGCGCAGTAGAGAGAGAGAGATGTGATGAGATGAGTGAGTCCAAATGAGGAAAATTCCTCCTATATTTATACATAACGTTGGTGTTTGAATAGATGCCACTGTTGGGCTTCTGAGCCTACATGAGTTGTAGGTCGGCGTGATAATAATTTCATAATCAAAATAAATTCATATCTCCATGAATACTTATCGGAATCAGATGTTCTTTATATCAATCCTACACCTCTCGACGAGAGGAATCTAACGAACATATTATCAGCCATGAATAAGATGACCCACATGAAGTTTTGCCCTGGTTGCCAATTTTAACACTTCCTCTCAACTAGGGAGAACTTCATCTGCAATCTATCTATTGGTCGCTACTATTCGTCCATCAAATGCACTGCCCTGTACAGCCTGACCCTTGCC
>APFE030801303.1:5406-24323 GCA_000404065.3 Pinus taeda
TCCAGGTCACACTAGGTGCAAGAGGAGAGCATACTTTGAGAAATCATCAATTTTTACCTTCCTTGAAATATTCTTATTTTTTTTTTTTTAAGAAATTGGCTACCTAGTTTCACTTCCTCGGCAATGGCGCCAAAATGTTTGGTCAATTTAGTGTGTCCTAAATTGCTATATAAATTGTCAATCTAGGAGTTGTAAACTGCTGAAGTGAAGTGCACTATATATGCAAGATAGCCGTTTTCTTATTTCTTTGTCATTTTTAGTTTTTGATTTGTTTTTGGATTTATCTTCTTGTTGATTCCCTAATGTGAGATGGTAATTCTAATAATCAAGTATTGACAAAAGTATTCAAGGTAATGATGACCTTTAAAATAATTTCCAAACTTCAAAGTGTTCCAAAGGTTTTCAAACTTACAATGATGAAATCAAGATGTGCCTAGATTCTAATTAAACAAAATAGTGAATTAGTGACCATGTAACCCAATATCCTTGCTGCTGTATAAAAAAGGAAAAGGCTGAACTTAAAGCAATTCAAAAATCGTAAGCAAAGTAAACTAAATCATATCACATCAACTCATTTTTGACCCCTCACCATTCGACTCGCTCTGGCTATAGGAGGTAATCATACACAAATTGAGTAATCTGATATCTAAATTGCATAAAATAAACTAAGATTAAACTACACATTCATCCTACAATCCCTCACCATTCGACTCGCTCTGGCTATAGGAGGTAACCGAGAATGATATGAGTAATCTAATCACTAACTTGCAAAAGTAAATAAACTAGTATCAAACTATACATTCACACTAAATCCATCACCATTCGACTTGCTCTGCCTATAGGAGGTAACTGAAAAATGATATGAATAGTCCAATATCTATCTTGCAGAAAAGTAAATGAGCAAAGCAAAACTAAAGAAACAAATAGTGTTGGAATTAGAACTAAGAAAACAAATCAGCAGAAGGACAAGATAATTCCATTATGTCATTAGTCATCAAAAAGCTATATGCACTGCTCGGGCTTTCTATTAGAACCTGAAATGAAAACACTGATTAGTTGACAGTCAATTGAAAGCATAAAAGAAGCTATGAACAACAAACAACATAAATACCATGAGCAATGTAATATATAGAACAAACATCTATGGCATCAAGAGCGTAAAATGAAGAAAAACATGAAGCTATACAGTAACTATAGGACCTTGGTGTACAGGGGCCCTCTGCAACCTTGGCCAATCGGAAACCAATCACGGATTTGAACTCAAAATCAATGTCTTATCATATATTGCAATACAGTCATAAAATAAAGACTAAGTCTCGGCTCGATGGCTCGTAAAAACAGTCAAGATTAGATATCATCAGCTAGCCTATACGCAGGAAAGACATAACTAATTCCTAAGGTCTGCGCTGGTAGACAGACACGTAAAAGACCATAATCGGAAATTTAGTAGCATGGTAGCCGTGGGAAATAAATCCAAGGAGGGTGGTTTGTTGGATTCGGTTCACGGCAGTCCCCAGGTGTTATCACACCTCCTAAATCTCAGGATCTTGCCATGCAATCCTCCTCGTGATGAAAACAGAGTCCTGCCACCGCAAAACTCCTAGTGTTGACCACCATTTGACCGACTTTGACCGCGGGCTTCTGTGAGTGATTCAACTAAACCAAGGGGACACGTTCCATGTCCACATCATTTGTAGCTTGACCATGTGGCCAGATTTTTCAATAGACAGCTGTAGCATAAACTTTAACAAAAAGGCTACGTAAACTGATTCTTGCTGCGGAAAGTGACAAGATTCCGTAGCTGATTGAGCAAAAATCTAAATCAAACAGCAGTCACAAGACATAGTTAGGAAACCATTTATATTCTCATTTTAAACTAGTATGCAATGATTTGATAGCTTGGATGTTCAGGTAACTGGAGAAAAAGGCTAAAAGGTTATGTAGGGAAGATGTAAGTTTGGGACTCAACACCCTATCTGTTGTTCGAGCAAGAAGTAGGCTACTATTGCTCTCTCTTCAGTCAAGCCGAGTACAGAGGAGTAGTCAACATCACCATTCAGGCTCTGTGGCTACAACACTTCCTCACTGAGTTGGGCATCCAGTTCCACTAGCCCATTGTCATTTGGTGTGACAACCAGAGAACTCTCAAATTTTGCAGGGATCCAGTACAGTGGCAGCGGATGAAGCACATAGAGATCCATATGCACTACATCAGAGACTTAGTACATGATCAGGTCATTGATTTGCAGTTCTGTCCTTCAGCGGAACAGACTACAGACATATTCACCCAGACATTCACTGAGCAGAAGTTTCGCTCTCTGCGCGATCGTCTTGGAGTGAAGGACACAATTGCTTAGCAACTGTCTTTTCTTACTCTTTTCTTTTGATTACATTTTTTTTTGGGGGGGGGGGGGTTTCCCACAAGGTTTTCCCTCTTTCCTCAATTTTCGTACAAGTTGCACTGTATTTTGGGTGACCTTTGGCCTTAGTTTCCAGGGTCCATTTTCTATTTTTCCCCATAGTGGTGTTCAGGGGGGGTGTTGGAAGTACTACATACCTACATGCGGACTCTTAGTTAGATCATGGGACTACATACAAGATTCCTTTTGCATGATTTACTCCTTGATTTTTTCCTTCTTTAACTCCGCAACTGGTTAGTTCTTCTGCATGATTTACTCCCTAATTTGCTCCTTCTTTCACTTAGCAACTGGCTAGTTCTCTCCGGAACTTGTTGTAGGTGTTGAGTTCTCTGATTGATCACCACTATGGTGCATTACCTTGGGATATTCACCCAATAATGCTATATCATGAGCATTGTAACTTATTTTCTAGGAATCATTCTTTTGTTCTTTTGATTTTCTTTTAGTGTTTTTTCTCTGCAAAGCTGTGTGTTCAACCTTTACTAGCTAGATTCATTTGTGTAGGTTTTATAACACATTTACAAGGAAATGGTGATGAGGAAAATTTCTACACTGACTTAACATTCAGTTAATATTTTCCTAGAATTTCCCACGTTTCATGTCCAACTGACACCCACGAGACTTCTCTACCCTTCAAAATAAGCACCGCATCAAACCTGCATGCAAGACTTCTTTGTCTTGTAAAACCTCTACCATCCCCACATCAAACATGCATGCAAACAAAGAGACCGAATCGCATTTATGTTTCTATTCCTCATTACACGTTGGTTGCGTGAGACTACAAATATATATACGCATCAACTTTTGCAGATATTTATTTTTGTAGCCATTTACTAATCAATTGCAGCAGAAATGGGTTACAGGCTTACCGTGGAAAGGTTTGTGTGTATAATTATTTCTACTGTGCTGTCTGCTCATCATCAGTTTGTGTTGGGTGAGTTTGACTACAAAGATGCTCTACATAAATCTGTTCTCTTTTCTGGAGGCTCAATGTTCAGGAAAACTGTCCAGCAGTAGCAACAAGATAAGCTGGAGAGGAGATTATGCTCTAACAGAGGGACAAATCCAAAATGTAATAACAATATTTTCTCATTTTCGTATTGCCATCTATCCCGGATTGTTTTAGAAACATTGTTTCCTGAATGTTTTATAAGTGTTGTTAATCATACCCAAAATGGAAAAATAACAACACTGATCTTATCAATGCGAAAATAACGAGGGTATCTATTTTGGTGAAAACAATTGACACTCCACCCACAACTTATTTAGATCAAACAATTGATCTCTCGGAATTGATTTCTCAGCACTATCAGATTTCAGGATATTATGGAAATATACAATTAAGTTATTAACATAAAGATCCCCCGCAACCCACTTACAATGTGAATTCTTACTCCAATATTATGAGTTATGAGTTTTCAACAGCTTGATTTCTATCAACATTCTCTGTCCATATAGATTAGGAATTGATTATTTGGTGCAGATCTTCAAGAAGTCTGGAAAAATACAATGATGTTCAACATGGCTTTTACTGTGTATTTAAGTAGGTGGATTTGGTGGGCAGTTACTACAACACTGGGGATAATGTGAAGTATGGGTTTCTGATGGCATTCACTGTTACCATGTTGGCATGGAGAGCCCTTTAGTACAGAGATGAACTTGTAGCAGTGAGAGAGTTGGAGAATGTTAGGGATGCCATTAAGTGGGGAACTGATTATTTCATCAAAGCAAGTGCCACCGAAAACCAGCTGTGGGTTTAGGTGAATTAATTACCATCCCAACTAAATTTACTCATGGATCACAACAAAATTTACTAAGGATCACAACAAATAGCAATTGAATTTAGTTATGGTTTTGTTTTTAAGTGGGAGATCCAACTGCAGACCATAACTATTGGGAGAACCCATAGAGGATGAACACTCCAAGGACTTTGTACAGAATAGATACATCCACTCACGGGACAGAAATTGCAGCAGAGACTGCTGCAGCATTGGCCGCTTCCTCTGTCGTCTTTGCAGCCATTGACAAACCTTATTCCATTCTCCTACTCTAAAGAGCTACTTTGGTATAAGATTATGCATATTCTAAAATCACTTATACTGTTTTATTGGTTTAAAACAACGATTGCAGATTTGAGAGATATTGAGATATTTTAGAATCCTATTAATGGTTTAATTTCTTTTCAGTATTATATTCTATTCTTACAATTTACAATCTAGATAACTTTAGTAATTAAAAATTACTAAAAACAAACATATGATAGGAAACAATTTCTTTTCACTGTTCTATTCCATTATATTCTTAGAATTTACAATCTAGATAACTTTAGTAATTAAAACATATGATAGGTCATATTTGTTTGTGGATGAATGTTTTTTTATAACTTTTATTTTAAATTTAATTTAATGTCTCCATTTTTGGAATATTTGGGATCAGACAAACATGGATGAGATTACTTATTTGAGGTTGCCTACGTTTCTTATGATTCCAAAATATTCCAAAAATCTTTTAAAAATGTCCATTTTTAACATGTCTATAAAATTCATGTCTTAGATTCAAAATTGAAAATTAATTTAATGAATTGTCTTCTCCAACATTTTAAAATACTCATATATTTGAATATTAATTTAGTACAGCTCTTTGATTCATGTGTTAGATTCAATTTTTTTTATTGGTATGCTTTGGCAGGACTCTCTGATTTTCATGTCCATTACATACTCCACTATAGGGGAAGGGTAGCCCAAGATTTGAACCCAAGACTTCCGGTTCGGTGAGACTTCATTTCCACGGCCACTTCCACTTGAGCTACCCCATGTGGACATGTTAGACTCAAAATTGAAAATTAATTTAATGAATTTTCTTCTCCAACTTTTTATGATACTCATGTAATTGAATATGTCATTTAGTACAACTCTTTCGTTTTGTTGACCAGTACTGCGGAACATATCATGGAGAATGCCCTTTCTATTGCTTTGTCTCAGGCTATGATGTATCTTCCCTTAACATTATAAATTTTACTTCCTTTTTCACTTCACACTATTATTTATTTAAACTACAGAGTGAGTAACTTCTTGAAGTCTTCTTATTATTCCTCTACTAAATAACTTACAGGACGAGCTTGCATGGACAGTAGTGTGGCTATATAGACCAACTGGATTGCCATATTATACCAAATACATACTCCACTATAATTTTTGTACTTCCAATGAGTATGAGTTCAATTGGGATCTCAAATTTGTAGGAGTTCAAATCCACCTGTCTACTGTAAGTCCATATTCACATAAACATATGAATCACCAAATGTTAAATTGAGAAAAGGTTTAAGACTGGCCACTTGACCTTCAACTAACCACATCTGCATAAAATTAATAAACCTGGAAGCTATATTTCTCTGGAGAAACCAACCTAGAAGTTTTCAAAGGCCAAGTAGAAGTGTTCCTCTGCTTAGTTCTTCCACAAAGTCCTTAATTCAAAAATTCCATCACACCAGGTAAATGGAAGTTTCTCCCTGTCATGCTCCGAGTTTCAAAATTTAGCTCACTAACAATGTTTGTATCTGTTGCACTTGTATAGGAGGTTTTTTGTTTGTTAGAGATGGTGCAAAATATGCTACAGGCACATCATTCCGTGTATCAGTTTAGAGTGACTTACTTTCATGATATAAGCAATACCTACAATGTGGCGATCAAACATATGAACCAAGAATTCCTATTGCATTTTCCAAACAACAAGTACATATACATATTATAATTTTTTAAGTGTTGCAAAATATTTAATTAATGAGGAAAAGAATTGAGCACACTTGTATATCCATTCTAGCTTTCTCAGAGTATAAGAGATTCAAAGTTAAATAAATTTGATTTTTTTTTTCATATCATAATTTGAAAAAACCAGCAAAGTAGTAGCTAACAAATCCACTTTGTATATGTAAATTGCAGGTGGATTACATTTTGGGCAAGAATCCTGCTGGTATGTCTTTCATGGTGGGTTTTGGTGACAAATATCCAGAGCAAGATCACCACAGAGGGTCCTCCATAGTGTCAGTATACGAGGATTCCAGAAAGTTATCACGTACCGAAGGTTTCACTTTGTGGTTCAAGAGAGAGGCACCAAACCCAAATGAATTAACAGGCGCAGTTGTGGGAGGGCCTGATCGCTATGATGGGTTTGACGATAGCAAGGCTGATTCCACCAAGCTTGAGCCCACGACGTATATCAATACTCCTCTCATGGGAGTCCTCGCTAAGCTCCACAACAACATCATGGAATAATCAACATAACAGGGCCAATTCGTGAAAGCTTGAGCCCACAACTTATATCAATGATCCTCTTGTGGGAGTCCTAGCTAAGATCCACAACATCAACATGGAATCACAGACTTAAGTTCAAAAAGTTATGCTAGTAATATATTTTACAAAGTCTGTATTCTATATGCAAATCTGAGTTGATGGAAATACATATGAATTTTGGTACTTCTGGGCTCCAGAATTGTTTTGTTTCATTTCATCTTGTTGAATCCTATAATCAGATTGAAGACTTGTTTTTACATCTTAGATTCGATATGTAGATCAAAAATTCTTCTTTTTTTAAATAGTAATGATATTAGCTTAGAAGAACATGGTGTATGAGAGTCTCAGAATATCCCGTGCCATCGTTTTATATATGTGAGCATATAAGGAATGTGTGATCATAAGATTTTTGTTCCATGATCTTATATATGATCATTTAGGAATGTGCAATCATAGGATTTATTTGTTTATTAATGTATAGATTGCTCTTGGATTTGCACGAGCCAAAAATTTGCAATTGGTTATAATGTATATTTGTTTTAAATAATATGAATATATTATAATTTCTTTTAATGGTGTTTAACTTTAAAGTACAAGTAGGGAGGATGGATAATTTGAATATAGGTTGGAAATTTATAGATATCCTACAACAAATATTGGAGTATATGAGCATTACGGAATATAGATTTTGATTTGTGTTTAGTTTACAAAATATGCAAGTGATATAAATGTTGTATAAAAGTATATGTATTGTGACAAAGAAATAGATATTGTGATAAAGAAATATACTTTGTTAAGATGGGAGAATAGAGATTTAGTACTAATATAGAAATTTCAAAAATAGGGTTCAAGTACAAAATATAAGTAGGGAGAGATGGACCACTTGAATATAGGTTGGGAGTTCATAGATATCATATAACAAACATTAGATTATATGAGCATTATGAAATATAGACTTTGGTTTGTGTTTAGATTATGTTTTTTAAAGAATGTATATTGATATCACCACTGTGTATAAAATTATATGTATGTGATAAATAGATAGACATTGTTAAGATGGGGGAGCATATACTAATTACTTACACACAAGTCAAAACCAACACTCTTACTTTGTAACTCCATCATGTAGACATTGCTAAAGTGACATCCAGATAGCGAAAGAACCATCCACTAGATTTCATGGGTACCCAACCATTGTACTTTGTTTCATTAGGATGTCCCTTCATGCACATGGTTCATTCAACTTCTTGCACTTCCTATATTATACAACCAATATGGTCCATTCAAGTGTTTCCAACCAACACATGTCTTGCTCCTAGTGTTAACGAACTTCCTAATAGAGACGATAGAACTAAACTAGATAACTCCTCTATAAGGCCACACCCTCCTATATAGTTCCCTTTGTTTTCTCTATGATATGATTTATTATTGATTTAATATAGTTTGTAAATGTTTTTATCTTTTATTTTGTTTTATTTGATTGTATGTAATGAATTTTTACAATTTTGAATAGTTTCCAATTAATTTGATGACAATTATTTCCATTCGAAATTTATTTATTTTTCATATCATTTGATCTAATTTGTTTCCTATTATTTCATAGAAGTGCCAAAAAAATTATTGAAAAATTCTTGGTAATGAGACCCAAATCAAAGAGTTCAAAGCGTTGATCATATGGGTGTTTTTAAAGATTTCGATTAAATTCAGATGCAAGTAATTTGAATCTGGATCATGTATACACATTGCTAATATAATTTTATGAGCTCTCAATTCCTTAAATCCAGATCTAGAGGAATTGTTGATAGATTATTTGTATTTGGATTTGGATAAGGTAAATTATGTCTAAAAAAACTTTCATAACTTAGATCATATATATTAGGACTTGGATCAAACTTAATATATCATTATTTGAAAGTTCCAAATCCTTGATACTGGATATCCAAATCCAAAGATTTCTTTCACCTAATATTTCATAGATTTGAAATAACATGGTGTACAATGAAATGAATCTAACCAAATTTTGAGTGCATTTGTGATGACATGTAATATGACATGCCATGTTGACATGTCATATTACATGTCATCTCATATGGCCAATGACTGATTTAATTTATTAAGCATACTAATGACTTGGTATGATGACATATACATTGACATGGTAGTTTTGACATAGGTGTTAAAAGTATTCAGATTTCATGAATTCATTGTATCTGGATATGTAATGATTAAATGGAATTTATTGTGGTGTTATGCATTCTAGATTTTATTTTCTATCTAACTATATAGAACAAGGAATTTGTTTTGAAGTTTTTCATATGTACTATTTGTATATGGATCCCGATCATTTATTTTCTCACTTCATTCTTCCTAATTCCATATTATTCATTTCCACTTCAAGTACCTGGATCACAGATTTTATATAAGTATTTGGATATTCACAATCCATATATGGATTAAATTTTATAGGCCTTATAAAAGTCTTATGGATACTGATGTATTCGCTTTGCTTTTCACATTCAAATTGTTTTTTTTAGTCCATGTTACCTGTGAAGTTCTTCTCCATGTCAGATAAAACTACTCAGCTATTCGTGGGTGAACCAATGGACTATTAGAGATAATCACGTATGGAATCTACTAGACACTGGCATGCTTTGCTGATGTCTCATCTACCATATATTTCTATCCATTACATATTTTCAGATCCCAAATTTTTGTATACTAGTCTAGTATATGATTAAGATTAAAAGAATACTTGTAGTCCATATTGCATAATATTGTGTAAATGAATTATGTTAGGTGAATGATAACTTATAAAATCTTTGTAACCATTTCACCCAATGAATATAGGATTAATATTTGAATCTATTATTTGTTTATGATTACTTGCGTAAATATAAAATTATTTAACTACTAACATACTAGCTATTACTTTTTGTACATTTGGCAAATCTTTTCGAGAACAAAATAATCTGAATGATAAAGAAAATAGAAAGAATAAGAGAATACAATAAATAATAGAAAAATAAGGAGAAAAAAACCTACTTGCATACAAATAAACACTATTACATATTCAAAATCTTGAATCAAATACAAATATATGTATAACAAATTCCAATTTTTTACTAACCATAAGAATTTGAAAAATGGAAAATTATATCGACATCATTATTTGAAAGGAATAATCGTATTATTTTATCCAACATTTTTCATAATAAATATTTAAATTAGACTTGCAAAGTGGAATTTGTTGTAACAAAAATAAGATAAAATTGAATATACTTTATTAATTATGTCATTTAAGAGGCAGTTCTTTTGAGAAACAAAGAGAACGAAAATTTAGATTCCAAAGTTTGTATAATTATATAAATTCTTAATAAATGTACTTTATTAAGTATGCCAGTTAAGAGGATGTTCTTTAGAGAAACAAAGAGATCGAAAATTTAGATTCCAGAAGCTTGTATAATTTTATCAACTCTTACTGATAAATTTCTTGATGATAAATTGAAACGTCATATAACTTTGGAGAAGACTTCTATGCCAATGTGTTGTTATATATTTTGTATTTCTATCAAGGTTTAAGATTTCCATATTCTTATAAGTCACAATAAGTTTATTTTTCAATTAATATTTCATATTGGATACAAGAATATGTATGTGATTTTTTAAATAAAAATATATTTTTAAAATATTAAATATATTTTTTGTGTTCAATCTTTTATTGATTTTATTAATTTGTTTTCTTGTGTTTTATCTCAATGCACATGTTCCCAGTTAGGATAGGTAATTAGAAATAATATTTCTAACATATACCGATAGTTAGATTTTATAAATTTTAATGTTATTTTTCTAATTTAATTGATATTAAATTTATTCCAACATTTTAGGTGGAAACTATACCAAATGAGAGCAAGTCCAATGGGGACTTGCCATTAAATGATTTTAGCTTGTTGTTGCTCGAATTTTTTTTTCCAACAATTAAGATGCTAATTTGAACCATAAGGATATTGTTTAAGATGATGTTATCATAAAATAATCAACTATAAATCTAAAGTTAAGATGAATTCACATATACATTTCAAAGTTATTGAGTAAAGTTAATATGAATTTGCATATACATTTCAAAATTATTGCATGTTATTCAAGCTACTTTTTATTGAGAGTAGAAATTTTTAACATTTTTATATATATATAATATTATATATATATATATATTATATATATAAATATATATATATAATATATAATATATATAAGATATATCTAACAAAAAAACAAATGTTATAGAAATATTCAAACAAATTAAGTGATTATGTATGATTGTATGTTATTAATACTAATGTAGATCCATCTTACATCTATTAATCACTAAGTGGAATAAAGGTCAATTGCAACACCAATTTATTTGTGACTAAAAGATTGAGATTTAGATGGATTTATGTGAGTTTATTTTCTTATGACTATTATGGATGATAAAAAATTTTATGAACTTTATTTTTCAATTGAATTTATAAGGATTACAATACACTACACATCTCTCCTATACCATGTTTAAAGTGCACCTTTTTACTCTTGCTGGGCAAATGAAATATGGAGTGCATAATCCTTTACTAATTGTGTTTTTGAATAATAATAATATAATATCATGGTTGTGATGGAATGAATAGCCATATTATCAATGCCTTGGACATGAACATTAGTTTTTTTCCCTTGGAAAAATATGGAGTTCATAATCCTTTACTAATTGTGTTTTCGAATAATAGTAATATATTATCATGGTTGTGATGGAATGAATAGCCATATTATCAATGCCTTGGACATGAACATTAGTTTTTTTCCCTTGGAAAAATTTGGCCAGATCAATATCGAAGGGAATCTTTTAAAGCTCGTTAGCAAGGCTAGCAAGGCCTAACCCCAAGGGCGTCGAGGAGAATTGCTTGTGTGACCTCCCAATCGGGGAGGTGCTTAACGATGAGGACTCAAATATTTGAGCTAACCCTTGGGGCTTGGACATGAACATTAGTTGTTTTCAATTCTAGTGAATAATTGATCCGTAGGAACAAATTTTGATCTCTTCTATGAATCATAGGAAACTACACTCAATCATTCCCAAAAAAGAACAAATGCTATACCAAATTTATTATTTCACACAACCTTTACATTTAAACTTTATCTATAAAAACAAAATGTTTTAGAGGTAGAAATTTAGAAGGAAGCATTAGAAACTCCTATTGAGTCCATCTAGTTGTACTACAATCTTAGATCACAAATTCCTCTTGCATTTAGTCAAAGTAGAGTATCAACCCTTAAGACATCAAAATCCATTATATGTACTTAGAAAGAAGTCTAGAATAAGAATATAAAAAACCTCATGATGGTCATTTTTATAAGTCGTATTGAATGTAGAAGACTCTTTTTGGCTTTGCCATGCCAATTAGTTCATTTTAGATTCAACTGGATTTTTTGTGTAGCAAATATATCTTTATAGAAAAACATTTTGAGGGAAATTACACATGAATTTATTCTTTTCAAATTAGTTTTTGTATCATTAGTATGGTCTTAATTTCAATTATGTGTGTCAATGTTTCTATATAAATAGTTTCGTATCGTAGACTTTAGTTAATTTATAGCTTCTATCTTCTCATGCCAACTTCTTTAATTCAATTTTAATTCAACTCGGCATACAATATTAGAGCTAAACAATTCCATTAAAGTCATTATGCCTTCATCATGAAAGATTCAAAATAGATAGTGTTGATCCATAACATGCACATGGGATAGATTCCCTTTGGACCCTTTGTGGGTGACTAATGAACCCCAGGATTGCATATTCATATTTAACACTATGTATTTTTAATATATTAAATTATATAATTCAATATTATTTTTATCATTTTCAATCACAATTGGATATAAACATGTTTTACCCATTTATTTGTGTTTCTTACATATCCAAAATCTAATTAGTATTCTACTTCTGTGCTATTCATTACTAAATTTAGTTAGTTCATTTTTATGATGTGTTTCTTATGATATGATTTATTTTAATGAAACATAGAAAAAAATTGATATTGTATATTAAAATGAGATAAGTTTGAGTGCCAATGGAAAACAAAATGGGCCTAAAAATACCCACCTAGCATATAATTTAAAATAAAGAAAGAATTAATATATGATATGAGAGTGGGTAAACATAAAATAATGTTGGTATAATAAATACCCATAGTCCAAGTTTCTATTCTCCATTTCTTAGGTTAAGAAAGAGATGGTTCATGTTATATCATTTGTACATCATTTATACTCTATCAAAGGGAAGAAAATTAACTTGGGTGTTTAGTGACTTTCATTAAATTCACTCACCAAAAATAATCGTGTATAGTATGGAATTCGAACTTGGTACTCACATATGATTATACCCTAGAAGGTTCCTGAAACTATTCACCCATGCTTGACCCACCTTATGATTATATGGTATCTCTCAAATTATACATCACCTTCCAAGAGCTAGTTTCGCCCTGGTATAGACATGGGACACCATTGGGATGTTTAACATTATGGTGATTTCTTTGATTCCTTGTTACCCCATTGGTATCATACCCTTGGTTGCTAGTTTGCCTCATTTTTTTGGTGCATTTCCTAAGTTCACTAAACCATTTGAGGGCACAAACCCTTAATATGGGTCCATCGTTACTTAGGATGCCTTAAATAAGGTTCGTAGCTATTTAAATCTATTTGGAAGTTGTTATTTAGTGGTAAATTTTAGTCAGATATCCAATATTTATTGATTTCTTCCTATTGATCATACCATAAATTTCCTTTAAATGGTATCATGAATGTGAATTAGCAAGTCAATTAATAGAGGGACATTTTGGGCCTAAATGATCTGCAATATCATTGTAACCAAATTGACAATGTGTAACCAAAATACATAACACACTACTTTTATAGGATTCTGACACTTATTGGAACATGAAAATGTTTCAATTGAACTTCACAAGTTCACCTAGTTATTAAGTTAAAGGTTCTAATTAGAAATTTATGTTAGGATATTTAGACACTTAGGAGTTAGTTATGCTCAAATTGGTCTAATGTGTCTATTAGGTAGAATCATGTTTCTTTAGTATGCATTATTTGCATCATAATTTGATGGCCATGATGTATTCTAGACATAAAGTAATCTAATGGCTTACATTCTCCTCGATATTAATGACTATTGATCCATGACTTAACACCCAATCGGTCCATGATGTTGATTTAAAGAGCATGGGGGTGTCTGTTAATAATGTTTTCATGAGAAATATCTTATGTAAAGTTCTTTCCTTTTTCATTAGTTAAATTTCCTCTAGTGGCCACACTGACTGGGGATGTGGAGTATTTCCCTCTTTGAGGGTTTCAACCACATAAAAATACTAGAGCTATGATATTTGATCTAGTTCAGTGAGTAGTTATTGAAGGTGTTTATCTTATATGGAATGAATTATCATCCTGAACATGTATCATAGCATTTTCAAAGAGCTACTCCTTTTGTTGATCGATATCCTCAGCTTGTGTTGCCATTTCTAATATTAATTATTTCCATACATTTTTTTCCTAAACAATTTATTCCATTATGTCTAGAGAATTGTTTTAGTTAATAACACATTTCCTTTCATAAAAAAAGGTGTCTATTTTCCCAAGATACAATTTTTTTCATTATGTCATGCGATATACAATTTAATTACACTTAAAAATAATAATTATAGAGTCCGTTTTCCATTTTTCTGTTTATATTCTTAGTTTGATACTCTTTATAATTTACCTTTTTTTTTTTTTAGTTTGATACTCTTTATAATTTACATTTTCCCTTTTCCTCGCACTCTATAAAATCTTGGCAAATTAGAAGCAATGTTGAAAATATTTTTCTTAACTACATATTCTCTTTGTAGTGTGCTCTATGTGATCTCAAAAAATAAAAAAATAAAGGGAAAACTTGTATTTTTTTAGGCAAGTTAATTGATATTTAACCCCATTGTTTTTTAGGCAAGTTAATTGATATTTAACCCCATTGTTGTTGAGAATTGGATTTTTATATTTGTCTTTAACAGAAAATTGTTTGATTTTGGATAAGTTTTTTTTTTGTAAGCATGCACTCTGAGAAAAAGTTCCAACAACACCAACACCAACAATCCTATCCTCCACTACCATTAGTATGTGTTTTGCACTATCTTACTTGGTTAAAGGTTACTTCATATAGTAAGAGGTCTTGAGTTCAAATCTCTTTTTAAGTTACATTTTACAATTCTTGTAAGTTGAAGTTATTTTATTTTACAGTTCTTGTAGGCTTAAGTTATTTTATAACTTTATTGTAACTTGAATTTTGCTTATATATATATTACATGCAACTTTAATTTATAAAGTAACTTCATTGTAAAAGTGTTTATCACTTGTTTTATAAAACTAGGTGACTTCATAAAGTAATGTATTTGTATAAGTGAGCTTATAGGTAAAGTTAGTGAGCGTTTTTTTATTACTAAATTTCCACATCATCTATAAGCATACATGTGAACTTCTACTTACCATTTGGTTATTTGTTATCATTATTGCCTTTTTTTTAATGACATAACCTTCATATTTGAAGCCCATTTTTAGAGATTTTTTAAATATTCAATTTTTTCTAGAGATGTCCATTTAGCTAGTCAATTTCAACTTTTGAAACCATATTATATATATTTTGATATGGGCACTCCAAGTGAACTTTTCCTTACTCTTGTTGTAACATGATTAATTTTGATTAAACTATATGATCAAACACATTTTGCTTATATATATATATATTACATGCAACTTTCATTTATAAAGTAACTTCATTGTAAAAGTGTTTATCACTTGTTTTATAAAAGTAGGTGACTTCATAAAGTAATGTATTTGTATAAGTGAACTTATAGGTAAAGTTAGTGAGGGTTTTTTTATTATTAAATTTTCACATCATCTACAACCATACACTTGAACTTCTACTTACCATTTGGTTATTTGTTATCATTATTGCCCTTTTTTTAATGACATAAGCTTCATATTTGAAGCCCATTTTTAGAGCTTTTTTAAATATTCATTTTTTTCTAGAGATGTCCATTTAGCTAGTCAATTTCAACTTTTGAAACCATATTATATATATTTTGATATGGCCACTCCAAGTGAACTTCTTCTTACTGGTGTTGTAATACGATTACTTTTGATTAAACTGCGTGACCAAACAATTTATACCGTGTATTCTCTGGAATGATTGGATCTCTTAAGATTCACTAGCCAAAAAACATGTATAGCCATATGGCTTCATTGTTTTCACCTCATTTGATTGATAGTTGTCTTAAGCATGAATTTGTATTTTGTGTAATTAATGTATGAATAATATAATCCATGGACAATACATTTTTCCATAAATAGTTTACTTTTCAAAACTGATAAGTAGGGTTTATCATTAGGAGTTAACGAAATAGGCAAAAAAAATCATAAAAATAGTTCAACAATGCTATTACAACTGTAATTTTGTTCTGTGTGTCATAGAATGCAAGGTAGTGGTGGTGTTCTAATGGTTTCTTATTCTAGTTGTTATTCCTAAGCTTGGATCAGGTTCATGATCCCCTGATCCAACTCATGATCTAACTTAGAAGAGAAAGCCTAAGCCAAAGCCCTCTCCTACACCCAAAAAGAGCTCTCGAGTAGCAACTTCCCCACAGGGTAAGATTTCCCAAGATTAAATTTTGACTACCACAATGTTGTTAAAACTTCAATTTTTTAGTGTGACATAGAATGAACAAACTCAATTTTGGCCAAACAACAAAAGACAATATTGATTATGATTTATTTCTCACATTTTGTAGAGAATAATATTTTGGCCATTTGGAAGAGGCAGACAAGTTCTTGGAATAATAGAAAGAAAAATGTATACTAGATATGCTATGTCCATCACTAATAAATCTCCCCACAAGACAATTACATCTCTCCAACTCTCTTTCCAGAATTTGTATGGTCTTGTATGGGGTCTCTCCAAACCAAATGCCAACAACTTGTATTTATTTCCTAAATGGTTGAAGTCTCTCTCTCCTGGCCGAAGTTTGGATTTTGTGTACATCCATGTTGGTCCTTTAGTAATCATTTCCATAGTTTACTATCAGATGAATTGATCAACTATATTGATTGTTAGGGAGATGGAAAGTTCCAAGGCAAAAGAATGATCAATGGTGGGTCAAGTGATGGGTCAATTGTAGCTCATCTATATGAATAAGTGGCACTAATTCCTAATGCACAAGTTGATGGAAGATGAGTTTATGGTTGGGTAAAGCTTGGATCTCTGAGTTGTTTCACATTTCAATATTTCAATATGTTAGATAAACTTGACTCTATGGTGGAGTTGAGGTTATGTCAACAGTTATGGTTAATAGTTGTGGTTTTGGGCACCTAGTATCGGTGATTCATGGTATTGAGCTCATGGTATTACATGTAGTTGAAGCCCTTAAAAGGCTTCTGTATTCTCCATTGTAGGCAGCCATGGTTGAGCAGTGAAAGCTCAGGTTGTTGGCCTGCTTGACTGTATTTTAGTCAAGGACAATAATAGATCTATTGTTGGTTGGTTTTTCCCCCAATTGGGGTTTTCCAGATAATCATGGTGTACATGGTTTGAATGTGTATTTCTTGATTGTTATATTTGTTTCTCTTGAACCCTAACAAATGGTATCAGAGCTCTAGTTGGCAAGGGCCTTGGATAGTTGTTCAAAATGTTCCCATCGACGAAGTGGTGGCATTGGTTGAAACAATAGCTCATTGCACAAACCAGCAATGTTTGTTGAGTGATGGTTCGATGAGGAGGAAGAAGAAAATGAAGTCTCAAGCCTTTGCCAAGCCCTGAGAATATTTTTTGGAAATTTAAAATAAATTTTGAAAGTTTAAATTAGATTGAGTTGAGTTAGTGTGAGTGCGTGAAGACCAAAGCCGTGTGCTATCTGCTGTGTGTACTCTATAGTCCCGTGAAGACCATAGCCACGTGCCACCTACATGTATACTCTGAGGTCTAGTTTGGTTTGTAAACCATGAAGAGTGGAGGCTGGAGAAAAACCTTCTCCCCGGCGTGAAGAGGAGGCACCGGCCTGCGTAAAAAGAAAGGAGGATGCATGAACCTGCATACTCTGCGTCCAGAATTGGCGTGGAGCGAGAAGGCATCAGTGTGGAGAGAGGAGTCGTTGTGTGCATCCAGGAGCCTTGACATCTGCATCAAGGAGGGCACCACTGCTGCATACCCACCAAAGTCGCATTGGAGAATGCTGCCCTGCGTGTGAAGTGTTGCCCCTGAGGGTGAAACCCCACCATCGTTGACCACGTTGCTACTATCGAAGAGAAAGGAGCACACAGAGGATTACCAGAAAGCCTGTCTGATTCGAAAACCTGTGTGATCTGCTGAAGCGCGAGAGATCAAAACAAAATAACAGAGCATTGTTTTCAGAAAATCAAGAAAGTCGAGTAATTATTTTTTTCAGAGAGAAATTTGTTGAAAGGTTTTTATGGTTAAAGAAAAATTTCTATTTTGAAATAGTAACGGAAATTTTAAATAAAAATTTAGTCACAAGAGAAGGGTTAAATAGTGGGATAGTGGGATAGGGGTTTTACACGGTGAAATGCATGGTTAAACTTGCAGCAGTTCAAGTTTTGTGTGGGTCAAGATAGCAACAAAATAAAAACAAAATGGAATTTTTCATGTAAATGGGTATACGACTGTAAGACCTGGTAAGGCATGCATAGCCCAGTACCAGGTAAGGCATGCATAGCCCAGTACCCTAGTTCAGCATGCTTCATCATACCACCACATGCATAGCCCAGTATCAGAACTCAAATTCAAATATTAACCTTTACTAACTTCTTTTTGAGTGAAATTATTTCTATAATATGTTATTAAAATTTATGTTATTCATCTTGTTTTTACAATTATATGAATATGCCAAGAGTTTTAAGAGTTTTGGTGTCTTGAATCCATTTGCAACATTCCCACCCGTGTTTGTCAAATATCTTCCAACTTATTACTTTACTTAAAATATAAATCTAAAAATGATTTGATTATAAAATTTACCAAATAAAAATTTGTAAAAAAACATTAAACAAAATAAGGAATGAGATATTACATGGTATCTGCATTTTCTATCAGATTGACAAAACTAGTAGAATGTATATAAAAACTTCCGGTTTT
>APFE030801307.1:0-10661 GCA_000404065.3 Pinus taeda
TGAATGTCGGCATAGTAATAGAGGCTAGAGTAGTAGCCTTCTTTATGTTCATAAATGCAGCACCTATGGCCAATCCAAGACCCTGAATCATAAAGTTCCATATCTGAGATCTTAAGCATGCCCCTTGATACAGTCATAATAGCCAAAAATCAACATATAGCGTTTCTACTTTATAGTTTTGCAATGGAGACAGCTAGAAAATAAACTTGAACTTTTTGGAAAGCATACCTGAGCTGCAATAATACTGAGGAATAGTGTGAGCATGGCAAGAAAAAAGGCTGCAACTGTCATTCTTAAGTTTGTCATGGAGAAAACTATGAGCAAATATACAATGAGAAGAAAGAGGTCGAGTGGCATGTCACTTAAGTTTCGAGCCATAAAGTATGCGCTTAATTTGTACATATCTACTGCACGCTCCTTTGCTAACATGGCTCGTTCTTGAGGAAATGTAAAAATCGTACTAAAAACTGGGAAGAATCCCCAGAAAACAACAATGAAAAACAATAACCCCGTTTGCATTCAATGACAAAATTCAGCGTAAATATACAAAAACTAATGGAAATTATTGATGTAAATGCCCAAGCAATATGTATTCAAGGAACTCAAGAATGCATCACCAGTGAATTACAACACATATTAAGCTAACGTGTTTTTCTTCATGATACCTTGATTTTTTCTATTTCTTCTGAAGTCATTCATGTAACACAAAGGAGAGGTAATGAGTCAAGTATGAAGGGAAAAAAATCGCCTAAAAAGGTTTTTTTTTATCAGATGACTGATTGTAGTTAGTAGTCTATTGGCTTAGTGTTTAATATTTGACTTCTATTTAAGTTTTCCCTGATGAAAATCATCAATCTAGCATATATTAAGCTTAACTCCAGTTCTATTCAAAATAAATGTATTGAATAACATAAACACAAACATGTTCATTGAATATCACTTTATTCTCATCCTACAACAACATTTAAAGGCAGTAAACCAATCATTGGTTAATTCTATCTATTGTCTTAACTTGGCCATCTTTGTTTTTTGTATGGAGTCCAAAAATGACTAGCCTGTAGTCAATTCATCCACCAAGATTGTGCAAGGTAGCTTAGTTTCCATTTTGTTTGCTACTTATTCCCTTTTTCTAGTTCTGTCTTATCTTCTTTTGTTCTCTCTTCTTCTTTTTTCTACCTCTCCATGCCCATTGGTAACCCCTCAAGGCATAAGTTTTATTCAAGACCTACACCTCTTCCAAGTCAACCTCATCTAGAGGCTTTGGTTTCTTCCCTCCACTAAGTGCTTTCAACTTTTTCCCTTTCCTTTTTGTTGGTGAACCCTGTGTAGTAAAGGCCAGTATACATAAACATGCCTTTGATGCATCTTCTTCCTACCCTTCATCTCCTTTTGAGCCTATGTCAATTTCCATTGTGGAAGGAATGCCACATTTACAATCCATCTGTCTGGACAAATTTATAAATTGCTAAATACTTCTTCCTTTATAATGTAGTACTCAAATTTAGTGGCTTCACTAGCTCCACCTTATAACTACTACTAGGAAATATGACATTGTAACAATCATAGGGATACTTATATCTAACAATATTGAAAGAATTCTATTTGGTTCTGATTCTCCAACAAAATTTATCAATTAGTCTTACATTGAATTTGTCAAAAAAAATATCTAACATGTTGAGTATTTAGAAATAGATAATTGTCTACTTGTTTAACATGAATTTATTGTTATCTTATTTTCCAGGTTCTTGAAGTGTAAAAAGTGGTCCAAAAGTGGTGTTTATGAATTGAAGTGTCCTGCGTTCCAAATCCAGGTCGAGCAGTGGTTAAATTTTTCCTTTATGGGAGACAAATTTATGGAAAAATGTAATATATTCCATGTATATGGAGAGACAAATTTATGAAAAAATGTAATATATTCCATGTATATGGACAAATGTATTCTGAGAAAATTAACTGGTTCATGGTTTTTTTAGTATCATTAATACATTATGGTGTTGTCTAATTGACTTTTATCTTCTTCTTTTTTTTGTTGAAAATGCCTCAGATAGGCGTACAAATCATGCATAATTATTAATTTACATCCATAAGCTACATAAATTACGAATCTACTGCACTCCCAATTGGTACATATAGTAGCTAAAAGCATTTGTGATCTTCTACATATGGAAGGATATGCACACTGATATAAACTCCATAGTGGATGTGAACATATGATGAAGGTACACTGTAAACACTAAAATCTCTGGTAATTCAGTCACAGTTACAGTGGCTCTCTATGAGAGGGCAGTCACCAGGCATATCAAGCAAAATCTTATGGTATTGTTGAAATTTATGGCACCCAAAAATTTAAACATTTAGCAGCAAAGGCTTCAATAAGTGGCACTGCTAAATTTTTTCTCACATTATCGATATAATCGAAGTTTATATTGTTCACATGATCCTGCATATAAACATAGCAATAGTAAGAAGATTATATTTCATGTGATGATGAAACAGGTGAAGAAGGATAAAAGATGTGATATTCCAAAAGAATGGGTTTCCAAGCATTATTTCATCAGAAAACTTATAACTACAGTAAATAATATGAATAAAATTTTAAATAGGTAGCAGAGAAAATAAAATACATTGGACTTTCCGAGGCTTCTCCATCAACAATTCGAAGAGCTCATGTTGTTCATCCCATAACAGCAACTCAAATAGAGTGGTCCTTGTGGAGTAGGGATATAGAGGAAGAGATTATTCCAACTTGTAGGTACAGGATGCTTCAGAGTTCATACTTTCCATGTTGCCATTCACCTAATTTTAGAAGTTTCAAACTGAAAATTAAACATTTCATTGCAGGGAGCTTGGCATTGGAATTGTGCCATGTAGCCCTCTAGGGCGGGGTTCTTATCTGTTAGAGCAAAGTTAATTGAGAATTTAGAAGATGGTGATTTCAGAAAGGTATTTTGCATCTATTATTCTTACTTTGTATATTTTAGCTTTATGAATAGTTTTGGTTTTTTTTTATAGATGTTTGTTTTCATCTACACATAAACTTTCTATGTTTCTATTGTTTTCCATGTTATATGAAATAGAGATATAGCTTAAAAAGACATCATAAATTCTCTCCCAGCCTTTCCATCTTTTTCATTTTGTTTTCCTTACATTCCAGATAGCGAGTTGTGGATCAAGTTGAGGACATATCTTTGATTTTGTTTCCTATTTGTAACGCACCTTTTGTTTTGTTTTGTTACAATTTATGCCAAGGTTTAGTAAAGAGAATCTTGAAAAAAATAAGGTTGTATTTGAGAGGATATGTGAAATAGCTTCAAAGAAGGGGCACTCCCCCTCCCAACTATCACTTGCTTGGGTTCAACATCAGGGAAATGATGTTGCACCGATACCTAGGACAACCAAAGTGAAGACCTTAGAAGAAAATATAGGTGCTCTTTCTGTTGAGTTCACACCCTTAGAGATGAAAGAAGTAGAAGATTTGGTGTCCTTAGCTGGTGTCTTTGGAGATCGATCCAGTGATATGGTCTTAACATGGATGAACTCAGAAACACCTCCCCTATTTTCATGGAAAGATGCAGTATAATGTTTTTTAACACATGCTTATGAAATCTGTGAAATATTTCATGTACGGAGGCATAGCTCTTCTAAGGCATATATTGTTTTTCCCTCTTCTCAATAATAAAGATGCCATGTCTTTCTATCTTAAACATAAATTTAGTATTTTCTAATTATTCTATTTGTTTGAACCTGATTTTTTTAATCATAATTTAAGTAACTTTTGAATGTACATTGACTCATTTTGATCATGATCATAATTCAAGTGATTTTAGTGATATAAATTTAAAAAATAAAACAATTAAAATACTTCATTACATTTCACTTTTCCATTTTAATCAATTAAAAAAATATAGAGATGCCATGTCTTTTTATATTAGACAAGGACTTAACTTGGTGTTGTGAGCATAGCATTTCTCTGTATATGTTATATGTTGGATTTATGTTTTGATTCAAATGTGGAGCATGTACAAAGGCCATTGGCTGAAGAAATGTGAAGTTAATTAGTAGCTTCTTGGTTTGGGATGACTACCATTATAACTAACTCAAGAGTATATCAATAACTTATGATTCAGTAAAAATCCAAAAACTTTTGGAGCCACACCCACTTTTTGAGGGTCTCACGCTTCATACTCTTTTAGCCTTGTTAGAACGGTCCCAGTTTCATTAGGGATTTGAACTTGGTGGAGAGAGTGCAAGATCTACTCCCACCACTTCAACCATTGCTACTCAACACAAGGGTTTGTTAATCAATATGAAAAATACCAAAGGTTTGACAGACCACTAAAATGATGAAATGCTCTTACAATCAATTATCCCTCTACTATAGTTTGAAGTGTAGGCCATTGAATTTGTGGAATTGTTCCCAATGAGAGCTAGACACATTTTACATTTCTTTTTGTAACTTGTGAAAAACATGTGTTGTTGAGGCCATTGTTATTGGGTCTTCACCAGTGTCAGGTATTATGGCTCTCGCTATGGTGATTGACACTGAAAGCAAGTGGAGAGTTGATAAGGTCCTTTCCTTCTGATCTAATATATGTTTAGTATAGGATCATACCCAAACATACCCAAGTTAATGATTTTCCTTGCCTTGGTTGGAGTGATGCAAAAATGAAATAGAATGTAAAGTTGGTTGCATTGTCCTTATTAGCTTGCTTATTTATCATTTATGAGGGAACTAAGCAAAAGAAAGGTGTATATTAGAGAGAGAAAAAAACACTAGTCTAAGAAGGGGTAAGAAGCTGTCTTTTTGGTCATTGAGGGATATAAATGCTAGACGCAGAAACATAGAAACCCTTACAGTTATCCTTTAGCTAAATGGGTCTGAGTCTAGAAATCATTAGCATCGACAAAAGTTAAATTTTCCATTTGTCCTTGAAGAGAAAGTTCTTACTGCAGAAAATAGTAAAGAAGAGGTTTCCAAGGGCCTTGTATGTGTGTGCACTGCTAGAAGGCAAATAAAACTCTCCCCCATTTGTTGATCACTTGCTACTTTGTTATCTCCAAAATATTGTCTATTGGGGATGGGGAGACGAGAAATCTCTGGACCCCATTGGTTATGGGCCACATTCCATGTTAGAGAATTACCAGAAATGACTTCCTTAGCAGATTGGTTCAAAAGCGGAAATATGGTGAAGGGAGCATATTTCAAAGAATGAATCAGTGTTTTCATTAGCATGTATGAGGAACATAGATGGAATATAGTTGACACTTGGAAGGATCTTCCTTATTAGATTAATTTGTTTTATTAATAATTTAAAGGGGCTACCATTGGAATGATAAGTACATTGATTGCAACATATCTGCTTCACTGACATAAAAAGGAATATATCAAAATGGAGTTGAGCTGAACATCAAAATTTCGGAAATATAACAGATTTCTAGCAAGAAATTCACTGCAATGGATTTCATTATATTCAATTTATTACAAAATGCTAGAATTGTTTCCTCAAGACCGTGGAAATTGCCACATTATTGAATAATACTTCCCTGGTGCTTCCAGGCCATCATTTCATGTAATGATGCTTATACAAAAGGTAAATTAATCTATCACAACTTTTTCACTTACTATACAACTAGAAGTTGGAAAACCATGGACTAGATAAAATGCAAGACTTCAACCATGACCATCACTTCCATGATGTGTTTTACAACAAAACATATTTGTATAGCAGACCAATTTCCAACCAACCAACCATAATAGTTACCACCCCTCCCAACAAGCTTGAACTATAAAAATTGAGGTTCAATGCATGGACAATCCTGGTTGGAAGCAGAACTGTAGAACAACCTAAAAAAAAAGAGTATCGACGTTAAAATTTTCAAAATTAATCAAGATAGTTAACACTTTATCAAGAGCATAAAAGATAGTTAACACTTTATCACAAGCATAAAAGGACAAAACATCATTCAGTGAACATCAACAAATCATGAAGAGGGCATGTTTAAAATAACATAACAATCTACTACGCTATCATATACTATTCCATGGAGGCAAAATCAACTTGAAGTCATGAAAATCCAATAAGATCTTTGACTAGAGGCAAGGAATCAAAAATCCAACAACAAAAAATGCAATGATAAGGTCCGAACCTCATTGGCCTTTGATCATCTAACCAAAACTTTATAAACATGTAAAATATAAAGATCTATAAATCTAATAAACATCGAACCATGAACGTAGGTATGAGAACATAGTAACTACATGTTTAAGTATAAAAATCAAACATGTTGCATGAACATAAATAAGTAAAGAGATTCTATTTGACAACGAGCAAATTTTTCAGTGACCATGAACGAGCAAATTTCTCAAAATGAAATTGGAATATTCCCGTGTTGTTTATCTGGTTTTGCACCAAGGAACTATTGCTAACAAATTTTGTGTTTGCGTCAGGAGGTAGAGAAGATGAGTAAAACAAATTAATACTTGAAAAATTGCAATGCTAATATGAAATCACAGGTACGTAGTCCCATCTGGGTTTTTGACCCACTCTTTTGTTTGCAAACAGCAGACAAGGATATTCATTTTTTCTGAAAGATTATTCTGAATGGATTTTGCAGTTGGCATTTTGCCTTGAGCCAAGACAAGAGCACAACGTGCCTTACACATCTTCGTCATCACCCTCTAATTCAGATACTAGACAGAAAACAGAAACAAATGCCTCATGTCATGATTTTCAAAGATGTGATGAGCATGAGCATTTTGACAAATGTTCTGGTAGTTCAGTTTTAGGCTCAGAATATGACAAGGCCCAGAGGCATGGAAAGCTGATGTACCCTTGTTCCCCAGAGTCCTCATTTGGATCTAAGAAGGATGGTGCAATACCTACCAAGGATATTGTTTGTTCAGGCTTTCTTGATCTAAACACTCCAATCAAAGCTCCGTTTGGCCCTAATTCAGTTTTTCTTGATCTGAATACTCCAACTGAAGGTTTGTTTGGCACTAGTTCAGGTTTTCTTGATCTGAATGCTCCAGAAAAAGCTTTGTTTGGCACTGATTCAGGTTTTCTTGATCTGAGCACTCCACGAAAAGCTTTGTTTGGCACTAATACAGGTTTTCTTGATCTGAACACTCCAAGCAAAGCTTTTTTCAGCACTAATTCAGGGTTTCTTGATCTGAATGCTCCAAATGAAGCTTTGTTTGACAATTGACATTTCAAATCATCTTCATGACCAAATGTCCAAGAAGAAGGGTGATTCTCCTGCTCTTGCATAGGCCAGGAGGCACAAGATATAGCTCAAAAGAGGCAAATATCCCCAGTTAAAGTGGACTCCATTTCATGGAGTGCTTCCTTTTGTAAATGTTGCAACCAAGCTGGTTACATGCTCCAGCTAATGGTTTAGATAATGAGGAATTTCGTTCATTTCTCTAGTGCTTCACAAAGCATTCCAAAACGTATCAATTTTTTTGGATCTCTGTAAGCTCAATTTTGTATTATTTCTATATTCATTAATTTAAGTTTCATTGAAGGATTCACTTCATTTTTTGATACCTTCTGTCATGATACTACCTATTGAAGGATTAACTTCATTTTTTGATACCTTCTGTCATGATACTGCAAAGTTAATTATACCATAAATGCAAGATATGCGGCTGATTTGTCCAAATCTGTTGGTTTAAATGCCAAAAACAATGCAATGTTCAGGGCTTTGTAATCTGTTTGTGCTTGCAAACCTGGGTGTTTATATTCACAAAGATAAGCATGTGCAAGGGATAAAATTTGTAGGAAACTGGAAATCTGATATTTTGCCCAATGCAGAAGCATAGGGAGTTGACAGAGACAGTGGTTGAACTGACCTTAGAAAATGCAAGATTAATAAAGGTTGAGATTTTTATTCACTTATTTTTTTATGTTTGATCTATTCATAGTTCTTCTCAAAATGAAATTGGAATATTCTCATGTTTTTTCTTTCAAGTATTGATTTGTTTTACTCATCTTCTCTACCTCCTGACGCAAACACAAAATTTGTTAGCAATATTTCCTTCTCTTCATTTCTAATGGACAACCCATCTGGCAAACTTACTGTTGTCATAATCTTCCAAGCCCTCGTCGAGGACTCGTACTCTCCAACCACAGACAGATTCCTTCTGTCTTTCCCCAGCACCATCACAATGTAGTTGCCATTGCCAGGGTCTGTGAAGTAGCTGGCCATGACTCTTGTGATGGAAATCATGGGTGGAAGTGAAATCTATGACTCTGTCAGTGGATAGCAAATACAGAGCTTGCAGACATCAAAAGTTGGCATTGAAGACGAAGGCACCATGTCCATCAACAGCAGGCCACCAACAGACCCTTTAAAATTCAAATGACCATATTTACTATACTCTGGAAGGAATGAAAAACGCATCGCTCCCCACGTATTTGTTGTGAAGGAGTAGACAAGGGCGGGTACGACCTCATTGGGCGAACTCAGAAGAAGCCATGGCTGACATCTGTTGTTGTCATGATGTGCTTTGTTCCATAGATTGATGAAATAGGCGCTTGAGAAAAGCCTGTTCCAACTGTTGTAGACTCTGCGAAGGATTCACTTCATTTTTTGATACTTCTGCCATGATAGGCCAAGGTTAATTCTACCATATATGCAAGATATGTGGCAGAGTTGCCCAAATCTTTGGCGTTTAAATGCAAAAGACAATATAATGTTGAGGGCTTTGTGTGTGTATCTAATAAGGAATCTCGGTTGATAATGAAATCAACAGCAGGCAGAGAATTGGCCCAAATTCCTTCATCCAAATGCCATAGACAATGCAATGTTAAGGGCTTGATATCTATATCTAATAAGGAAAACCGGGTTGATATTGAAACAAATAGATATGAAAACCGGGTTAATAAAATGTTTTCACTGCAAATACAGGTTCAGGTTCTGATTGGGGAGGCGGAACAAACCTGGTTGGCGAGCAGCAGAGCCGGTGGCGAGCAGCAGAGCGGGAGGCGAGCAGCAGAGCGGGAAGCGCCTAGTCGAGGAGGAAGATCGCGATCGGAAATCCAGCAATGATTCGAGCAGTAGAGCGGTAGAGCGGGTGGCCAGGGGTGATTGAGTAAATCCCAGAGCGGAGCCCGGGGTGATTGAGTAAATCAGGGAGTGGGGGCGGAGCGGAGGAAGGGGGCGGAGCCAGGGGAGCGTGGCGGAGGGCAGAGGGATTTGCCTTGCCTTAGCATGTCTTGGATGCCGGTCCAATTTTCCCGGGCAGGCGACAGGAAAACCCCGGGCGTCAGAGTTCTCCGCCCCGAGTGCGGTAGACTATGCTCCCCATAGAGTTAAAGTATGTATTTATTCAATTATATTATTAAATTTATCATGTTATTATTATGCATCTAATATTATTCATTGCTATTAGTTTATACAATTAATTCATCATTATCATGTTATTTATTATTAACTAATTTATTTATTAGTTATTAATCTATTAATCACTTATTGATTACATTAATATTAATACTTATTATTATTAATTGGAATATTAATATATTTAAGTACACTAAATACTATTTTTTAATATTTTAGAAAATTATTAATAATATAGTATTGAAATATTAAACAAAATAAGTACTTGTTATTATAATTTTGATATTTAATTATTATTTTTGATTTATTTGAAAATACTTAATTATTTAAAAATTCTTAGACAAATAATAATAATAATAATAATATTTTTAAAAAATGATTAAAACAAACAACCGACATATTTTCCCACTTCATACTATTATAAGCTATTTAAAACCCTCATTAAAGCTCTTCTACTATCACTATTCAAGAATGTCCTGATGATGGATCCATGTTGGGATTTGAAACGTTGATGAAAAAATGGTTATTATTGTGGGTTCTCTAGCTTCTAAATTAAAACATATAAAAGGTATTAATCATCTATGTTTTAGAATCTATTGCTTTTTGTGAATTATAATTCAAACATCTCTACAACTACAAAATCTTGATCATGCCACAGCTAATATTGAATTTTTCAGCTATCTCCATAATTAGACAGGTTTCAATGCACTTATGAGGAAATGAAAGGTACCTGTAGATGAAAAATGTTCCCCACATGGATGTCCACCTATTGTCATGATCTAGCAGGATATAGAGATCGAAATATCTAGAAGTCAAATCAAAAGTCAAACTCTGGTTATGACGGTTCAACAGTCAAGCAAAGTTCGATAAGAGATCAAGCGAGCGTGGAGAAGATTTGTTTGATCGTGAAGACATGTTCGAGAAGAATCCCTCATGATTTTCTCTTCCATTAGAAAATCATGAGGAGATAAACTCTTAAATTTATTTTACTTCTTAGATGGCAAATTAGTTTAATTGCCTATCAACATAGGACTCGTAGAACAATTCGATTAAGAATTGTATAAAAGCCGTAAGGCAAAACTAAAAACACAGTTACTCATTGTTTTACTTCACTATTTGTCAACTTTGTTTTACTTCTGTATATTAATATAATACTATGTTACTCTTTTCCAATGCGTGGTTGAGCAATCGTTTGATTAGTGATACATTTACACTCACAGGAGGGCCCTCTGGAGAGTTGTAAGGGTAGTTATCTTTTGTTCACAATGCAATTTATCATAGGTAGTTTACATTTATTTCATGATTTCATATAATTTTTT